>CAAKHG010017919.1:0-10045 GCA_901007715.1 Dactylopterus volitans
TGTCTTTGTGTGTGTGTGTGTGTGCGTGTGTGCGTGCGTGCGGGTCTGTGCGCTTCTCTCTCTCTCTCTCTCTCTCTCTCTCTCTCTCTCTCTGTCTCTCTCTCCCTCTCTCTTTTTTTCTCTCAAATTGCTGGGTGAGTGAGTGAGTCACCCTGATAAATTAAACATCTGTGTGCCACATATCAGCTGTGAAAAAATAAGCAAAGAATCACAAAGTCATTTCGTCAGAGAGCCAGCTGGAAAGCCATTTTAATACGTTGTAAAAATGGTGAAAGTGTCTCGTTTAACCCCAAATTTCCTAAACCTAACCAAATGCCAGAAAACAGATAATTAAAAGAATCAATAGTGGGTATGACTTTTCTTTCCTGCATTCACTTTGATTAAGTTATCACCCAGTATATCGCATGTTCTAAAATATATTTCATTCGAGAAGTGGGCATCTAGCATACCGGCATTTGGCCTGAGAGTTTCCAGAAGTGGCCACATGCTCAGTCATTATAAATGACAGTTGACATATCAAACACATCATTTGCTTTGGGTCAGCATGCTGCTGTGGTGTGCCAGCACCCAAATATTAATGTTATTTTTTTTTTTTCTTTTCTTATGTTGAGTTTCGGAAAGACTGTTGAGACATGAATTACAGTTTGAAACCTTGACTTTAATCAGGCTAAGAATTAATTATACATACTACTTTTATTTATTCAGGAAGGTTTCACTGAGAGCAATGCTCCCTTTTTCAGGAATGCGCTGATCACATTCACAGTTAATGGAAGCTCCCCAGCAACTGCTGCCCTGCCAACAACACCGAGAGGAAGTCCAAGAAGTGGTCACTGATTTTAACTCTGGTGGTTTTCTTCACGAGAAACATATCAGGATAAAATTAGTGACGTTATTGTTCAGATCACCATCGTTCATAGTTGCTCAGTCAGATCATGGTTTGTTGCAGTTGTTTAATGATGTCATTGGTTTGCTCGTTTGCATCACAGTGCGTCTTTTTTTTTCCATTTACGTTCATGCACACTCACAGCGACAAAAAATAAATAATTAGAAAATCCACGACGGCAATGATCAAGTAATGGCCTAATGTTTGGTGGGAAGTTTGCATAGTTGTGTTCTTCAAGACATCTCTACAGTGATACACTTAAGAATTCCAATTGGTTGTTGCTGCATTACAGTATAGCTAATTACCATAAGGTTTTTTTGGAATTCAACTTCATTCCTAAGCTTAAGCGTCTTTCAGCAGTGAGCAGCTGGCTGACCGCTGGCTCACGTAGAAAATGAATGACTCATTGTCACTTACAGTCTCCCTGCTCCTTGTCTGAATGTGCGCTTCAACTGTCCCCGAAATGAACACAACCAGTATCAGTGATGGAAAATTAAATCTTTATTGATGATCTACTGCGATTCTTTACTTCCAATAAAAATAGTTAATTGACCTACAGCAGCTTCACGGTGGATTTTCCACTGTTCTTGTTAGCGTGATTGTCCCCGTCAGAACCTTCACGACGGCACCAGCTGTTCCCATTCTCTGAGCGAGTCTGGCACAAATAGATTTATCACAAAAACAAATGACAAAAGTATTAGGTTACAGAGGCTTAACAACTGCAGTTAAATTGCAGTTATATTATTACAGAAATTCTGTTCAATGTGTACATTTATCTTGTGTTTTAATGTACATGTGTTACTTTGCCATGTCTCATTTTTATTAGGCCTATGTGCAAGAACGGTTTGTCAGCAAAAAATATTTGGTCTGTTGTTTTTGTTGTTGTTGTTTTTAACCTTTGTCTCTTTTTTCAGGAATATTAGGAATATACCATATTCAAACACTCAGACACATTCACATGTGCAAGCTGGCCTGTTTCCAACCAGTCTGATCTGCTGTCCACTGAGCAGCTCCAGTGGAGCAGTTGGGGTTTTAGAGCCTTACGCAAGGTCACTAGTGGAAATGAGGGAGGAGTAAATGTTGCTTCTTCACCCGCTTTACTCAGGTTTGTATATTCGTCATTCTCTTACATCCTCACTTCTGGCAGCATTCCAGGACAAGTTCTAAAAACATGTGTATGCATTTATAGTATGTGACATCCATAATTTTGACAAAGTCACAAATCCATTTTTGTTAGGGGGTTGCTGATTCCAAAGTCCACCATGCATTGATTGTATTAATGCTTTTTTTGCGCATGAATGTAAACACAGGCACCAAGAGTATGGATTATGAATGGCAATTATATGCTTGCTGGCTTCCCTTTACTGTGTTGGAGCAAGTACAGTGAAGGCTTCAGTCTACTGAATCCTCTGCGGGTCTGTACATTAGTAAGCTTAGGTTCATTCCTCAACAAATGCAATGAGTGAAAAGTGAGTGGAGAGAGATATTTCCAATCCTTTGCCACCCATGGACAATGAAATAATACAGAAGAAGCAGCTGCACTTATTTGACCGGCAGTTGAGTCAAAGTCATTCCAATTAAAAACTATATATAGAACTAGACAACATGAATTAACAGAACCCAAACACTGTACTGAAAATAATGATTCCCAATAAGAATCCAGGACACCCTCCAGATTATAATAGCACAGTAAGAACACAAGAAAAATTCTCATCTTTTATGTGTTTTTACATTTACTTACTCATCCCACAGAAGTGGTTTGTGCCCAGCGTTGGATGGGAATGTGTGATTGTATGTGTCATTGTGCCTGCTGTTGTTTTGATGTTTTGTTTTGTTTTTTTCACACACATGCAAACATGCACAGCCACCTGCAGCTCATGGCATCTTCATTCTGGCACTAGATATCCCTACATCAAATTGGGGCTTTCTGTTTTTGATGAAAAATGAGAACAGTTGGCCCTGATCTTGCATTTAATATAACTCTTCCTGGTGAGTTGGGTCTTTGCACTGTGATGTTTCTCGTTCCCTGGCTGTGACGGGCTTCACTCTGCCATAACATTGAGGGTGAAATGCATTCATGTCACCTTTGAAATGTATTTGGCTGTGGAGTATTACCTTATTCAGCGTTACCTAACCAGTGCATCATAAGGAATATAAACCTCATCCAGCTCCATTCCATGATTCCAGGAAACTCACGTTGCCCTGATAAAACACTTGAACAGCAAGTTTCCTTGTTCCTTCTTTAGATAATCGCAGATATTCAATACAGAGCAACCTATAGATTTAATCAGATAAAAAGCATAAAATGGGTACACATATCTGTAATAGCGATATGAGGATTATATCATCAGAATGTTCACATCTTTAAATGGCACTTACACTTAACTACACTCCTCTTCTCAAAACAATAGAGGATGACCTTGTGAAGTGGGGGACTCATATCAGTCATGGGAAGAGTCGCAATTGTAAAAATGATGATTATGGCAAAAGTCAACTACGTCGTTTCTGTGATTCCCACTAAACCTTCTCCAGTCTGTCAGTTTCAATCTGGAGACTCAAACAACCATGCATTAGTTTAAAAACTCTTCAAAAAGCAGAAGACTGTGGCGGCTTAGAACTACCAAACTTCTATTATTATTTTTGTTGCAATTCGGTTACAATATATCCTGAAATAGAGAAAATCCAGCCCACTATATCACACATGGATAGGCATCGAGCAAACATGTTGCAAAGAAAATTGTAATTTCTGACCTTCCGTGCATCAGCCCCACTATCAAAAGCCACATCTGTATTAGTTATTGATTAATTATTAATTTATTAATTATTAAGTATTAATTTAAGTACTTCACTGACAGCCTGGTAGGAGTCTCTTAACATTAGCAGGTGTTCACTTATCACATGCAGACTCACACCAGTTTGGAACAACTGGTAATGTAACAACATTACATTTTCCATTATGGCATGACAAGGAGGTACTATACCTTAAACACATCATCGAAGGCAGTACTTTTGCTCTATTTCATGTACTAGCGGGACAACATGGAATTAATAACAAGACATTTTTTTTTAATATCTACAACTTAAAGCCATAATCAAGGGGAAATTTAGTCTTAATCATTTGGACCCAGAAGTACCTTAGATAGTTAAAGATTTTCTAAACCCTCCGTTGAAAAAATTGCTATCCAGAACTCGTGCATTACTTGCTGAAAGAGACTGAACTATCTCTCTCCCAACTTTAAAAATGGGAGACCAAAATTTCTGGCGAGAAATCTGTTTTAATACGTGATCCAAACTTCCAATCCAGAAGTCATACAATACAAAATCCTGCACAGAAATCATTACACAATACAAAGGTTGTTCAGAATGGGTGTAGCAGAATCAAACATCTGCAATCACTGTAACGGTAACACACCAGATAGTTACATGCATGCTGTGTGGTTATATGCACCCATCAATCAATTCTGGCTGGAGATATGTGAAGATCTGCCAGCATTTCTAGGATGTCCCATCCCAGTTTCCCTGTCACTCTGCCTGCTAAGTGACCTAACTAATAGAAATATGGACAAAAACAACTCCTGCTTAATTCTCCTTTCCCTAAGTACCGCCAAGAAAACTATACTCTTGTCTGTGGCTTGGGGAAAGGGCGTCAATCCTGTCCTGGAGTGTCTCTTGTGGCGCGTGGCGGCCTCGTCCCACCCTGGCACGTGAGGTGTCCTTTGGGGGGGCTCTGGCCTCTCCCGCTTTCGACAGGCCTGTTGTCGAGGATCAGCACAGGTTGTGTGTGTGTGAGGGACCATTGGCTCTGCCCTAACTCTTGCTGGTGGGTGGTCGCGTCCTGAACTGGCCACCATGTGAATTGGTCACTAGCTTTAGGGGCTCCCACCATGGCCCCCTTTAATGGGCCCCCTGCACTGGGCCTTGTTCCACCCCTGTTGTGGCTTCTCTGGGGTGGCGAGCTCCTTGCCTGGGCTCTGGGCTTTGCTTGCGCTCAGGGGAGCATTTAGAGAATTTTTTTTTTTTTTTAAATAGTGGAGTGTTTATGTATTAAATTTGCCACTCATCTCATGTTTGGAATCTCTTTTATTAGTCTTTTATTAGGCAGCAAAATCTTTTCACCCTTCTTCAATTGCCACAAAACTCACAAAGAACCGTGTGTCCTCGGCATAGATGCACTGCAACTAAATGCAGCTTTTGCAGTATTTCGCTAACACAAATTGTTATTGCGAACATATTTTTCCTTTTGTGAGGATTTATGAAAAGCAGAGGACACTTTTGTCATTCATCTGGCCTAAATTTTTTACTCAAAAAACACCAAATGCTGCCCAATCAGGCTGTGGGTAGGAAATCTATCCACTCTGCTGCCACTTTGTCAGGTATTTGCTGTTTATAAGGCTGATGTCTTATAAACCCCCTTTTGCTGCTAATAGATCATATTGCACTGTCAACCATTGAATCCAAAGGTCACTCTGCTAAGTTGACTTGAAGGTCAAGCTCATACCTCGCTCTCTGTGCAAAGCAGATACGGATACTGAAGATCTACATCTGTTCCCTGCTTTTCATGCTGGGAGTCTAGCTTTTACACATTACAGACAGATTTGACTCACATGGCGTTCCTTCTGCTGTGGTGTGTGTGGTGTGAGAGATCACAATAACAATAATAATCAACAATGAGTCGGACGGAACAAAGCTACACGCAAAAAAGGGAATGCTAAGGCATTCCCTTTTGTTTTTATCAAAATAAGAAATATGGGCAGGGTGTGTTACAGTTGTTGTGAAATTTGACCCATCAGCAACTATTCAAAGGCTTTCCACCACTGGCCAACCAAAACTGCTGATACCGCAGATATACTGTACATCAAGATCATTTGTGCTTTACTGAATCCTCATTATTCCAGGAACACTGTGGAGGCGGTGTCAGGTTTCTGGCCCTGTTTTGCACATGTGATTTGATTAAGATTCCCCCCTTTTCAAAAATATATTTTCCCCTTGATTCAAACATTCATCCATTCATCGAGCTTTGCACAAAACATTATATATTCATGTCTATTACCGCTTTTAATATGCCTCAGAGCTAATTAACTAATTTGCTAACTCCAAGTGAACTAACTAACTGACTGACTGACTGACTGACTGACTGACTGACTAACTAACTAACTAACTAACTAACTAACTAACTAACTCAACTGCAGATAGATTTATCCATTTATTTCAGTATTTTGTGCCAGCAAGAGTGGAGAGAATGTATGCATTTGGCGTGCTTCCTCCTGCACTTCTTGGGCTTCATAAACGTTCAAAACAATTTGCAAACTCATTTTAACTCAGATCAAATGAACTAACACCTCCTGTATGAACAGAAGTGTGTATGCAACCACTTAATTAAACCTGCAATATGTACACTTGCATCATATGGCAAGCAAGAAGAAGCCCATTTGCCAAATGCTGTCATGGAATTTAAGTTATCAAACTTCCTGTCTTACAGGGGCAATGCAGCTGTGTTTGACTGCACTTAAGTATAAGCTTGTATGTAAAAATAAATCTATTGAATACACAAAAAAATAACAACAGATTGAATGAATTTAATCAGGCATCAAAGTGGGTTTTTGGAAGAACATATGAGTCAATAGCAAATCCCTGATACCACATGCATATTACCTCATTACTGTACATCTGCGTATAACACAGTAAGGAAAGAGGTATTCATTGGTAAAAAATAAGAAAAAATGAAAAAAATATTATAAGTGAACGCACATGAGCACATCTCTGCGCAAACCCCAGGTTAACTAAAAGACAAGTACAATATTCAGACTGTGGACATGTGAAGTCCACCCTGAATTGGACAGGCTCAGACTGACCCCATTTTATTGTGAGTGCATACAGCCAGGGAGAAAGAGAAAAAGAGAGAGAGTGAGAGAGAGGCAGAGAGAAAGAGAGAGAGAGACATAACACGCAGCTATAACACTTTTGTTTGTTTTGTAATCTAGAAATCCCTCCAGGTTGTGTCAATTGCATCATTCCTCCTTTGTTTCCCATCCATTGTCTGACTGGTTTTGCCCTCCGTCTTGGACAGACAGGGTGTGAACTGCTTCTTCACCTTTAAAAAGAAACCCTTCCTTCCTTTCTGTACTTCCCTCTTGAAGTCTGTCATAACTCAGCCGTTAGGTAAGCCTGCTCTGTCAGTGTTACAAGTCTGTTTGTCAGAGTTGGTGATTGTTTATAACTAGAATGGTGGATTGAAAAAAAAAATAGACCTACATAATTAAAAGCTGTTGAATGCAAGTCTGCTGCAAGCACAAAATCATTTATTGTAATTTCTGAAGTCAGTCTGTGCCCCCATCATCCAACAATATTTGCTGTGATATTAGTTTGGTTCATGCCATAGACATTTAAAACAAATGAATGACATGATATTCATTTGTTCAAAAGTCAAGTAAACAGATTGCCCCCCGATGGCAGGCTGAGTTTACGTCATAAATCCAACCCTCTCAATTTTAGGAGATGATGGCACTTGCGCCAGTATAAAAAAAAAGAAGCACAAATTACACACATTAAACACATTTTTCCCCAAGAATGTTTTTTTTTTCTTTTTTTGTAACTTTAAAAAGTCCTCAGCATTCACATAAAAGCACATACAAAAAAAAGAAAAGGGTGTTGATGGAGAAACCAAAATCAGTCACTTGAAATGAAAGATTTTATCTGCGAAGATGTTTATTTTTTATTTTATTGCTTAACCTTTCACTGCTAACCAGATATAATGGAATATATTATACTCCCCTCAGCGTTCAAGGAATCATCAAAATGATGTACAAGGACGTACAATGTCCACAGATTTATAGTTTTGCCTTACATTAAATGGTTCCCAATAAACATGCCAATGGAAATAGTGAAATTTAAGAGACATTAAAACTAAATTGTACATTGGTACATTGTTTATAGTGCTTCACCATCAGCAACATGTCAACAACAACAATGTCAACAGCATGACTTTTCTCTATTAAATGAGAATGAGTTTCTGATTTGAATGATAACACCATTTAGACATGGTGAAAACTGGGTGATTAAGTCAGTTATTTATAAATTCACAGTGTGTGTGTGTGTGTGTGTGCGTGCGTGCGTGCGTGCTTGCGTGCGTGCGTGCGTGCGTGCGTGTGTTTGTGTGTTTAACATGTACCTCTCTTTTTGGAACCAGTGATTCTTGAGGAAAGTTCATTCCAGGATTATGTTTTATTTAAGGTCAGTAGCATTTCAAACCAAAACCTGTAACCTGTCTTTACTCAACCAAACTGCATGCTTTCCAAGACCTCAGCATATTAGTTACCAGCATATCTAAATATTCATATGTAGTTGTCTCCGCACTAGCACGTTCACTGAAACTAAATGCACAAAGAGCAAAGTGTATTACACAACCACAACAGCATATTTCTCCATGAATCCCCCAGTTGCACATACATGCACATGAAGCACCACATGTCCAGTGTTTTGATTATTTATTGGTAAATAGGATCACCCATTGTTACCTGGCATTAAAAACTCACAGTGTTCCCTGCAATGTTTTGAGAACAGTGTGGTTTTCTCGGGCCCTGGGGAGCACCTGCCCCTCTCCAGCCACGCTAGCTCTTAATGAGACATCTGCATGTACAGGACACACTCTGCTCCGTCTAATCAGATGACTTAGATGGAGGGCCACACCTGCCCCTCCACCCTCTCCTCTCCTCACTCCTTCCCTTTCCCTTCTTCTTCTGGCTACTGGTTTGCATCCGCCCATCTTTGTTTCTCCTCTTGCAGATGGAACGACATTGGGCGTCTGTAGCTGTCTGCACAACCTGGACTGTCCACTTCACTTCCTCCCTCCCTCTTCACGCCCCTTCATCTTCTTCATCCTGAGCAGGCGGTTGGAAGCATAACTAAAAAAAACCCCCACAACAACAACAACAACAACAACAACAACAACAACAACAACAAAAGACTCCTTGCCTACCTGGTGTGCAATCAGGAGACTGAATCTCAAACGAAAGACTTTGTCTGGAGGATGTGGCCACCAGAGTTGTATCACTGCTAATAAAGGGTCACGCATCATTTTGTATGTGTAGTAGTCAAACAGGCCCTTTAAATACATTAAAAGAAAAGAAAGACAGATATTGCACCTCTCGTTGCCTCTTCTTTTGCAATTGATCTATCTTTACACCTCATATTCCGGAAACAACTAAATGTTAATTGGGTGACAGAGAAGCAATTTTATTTTATCAAGTTTTCACTTAAGTCAAATAAGTTGTACCTAAAGATCTTTAGGTCAAGGATGATAACGTGCAACAGAAGAGCGTCCATAGCAATTCTATAAGTTTACTTCAATGTCCGGGAACTTGATTTTGTTCCGTGACTCTTCATTTAATTTTATACACGCCAGTCTGAATTCAGGTGAGCACTTTTTTTTTTTTTCCTGCCATCAGTTCTCCAGTTGTGCACCTTTGCACAGCAGTGTTGTTTGGTACCTGAGCTAAACAAATGTCTCCAGATTCCAGTTTTCTCTAAGGTGCACTTGACTTAACATATTGTTACAAAGTGAAACTCATCGGGTCAGTTTGCTCTCCAGTCTTTCAAGATGAGACTAGTGTTAATCACCTATGTCATCTCTTAATGTCAATGTGTCAGCCTTATTTATGAAGCACATTTAAACCTCCGCTGACCTAAGTGGCGAAAAAACGCTCATGGAAAACAAAGCAAAAACCAAAACAAATGCAAACTATCTATAAACAGAGTGATAAAAGTTGTGGGTGTGGATCCCAGCCAAAAGGTAGAAAATATGTCTCTAATTTTAAAATTTGCAGGGTGAATGATGACTACTCCAGGCTATCTTTTGTTATTTCTTGGTGGGTCTGATCTCTGCAGCAAAACATTGCAGTCTTCTCTGACAAAGGGGGTAGGGAGGTGGGGTGTGTTGCTGTTTATGACTTATCCTGTGTATGTGGCTTGGCATGTAATGATCACGTGTGGCTTCACCTTTTCAGAGCTCAGTTCATCTGGCTGTCAAAAGCTGCACTGTGACCCCAACTCTATTCTGTACCTGGTGACACAGCAACATGTCTGGGCCTTCCAAGTTAAACTGCTTTGTTTAAAGAAAGACAGGGGGGCGGGGGGGCGGGGGGGGGGGGGGGACGGGGAGGAGGT
>CAAKHG010017921.1:0-10077 GCA_901007715.1 Dactylopterus volitans
CATTTTGTGAAGACTCCTCTTTTGTAAATCAGCCTACTACAGGATGTGTGTGTGTGTGCATGCATGTGTGTGCCTGTGTTTTAGCTGATGAATTTTGTGAATTTTGGGGAAAGGAATGGATAAATTGAATAGAAAAAAAAATATGGGACAAACCCTCAATATATTAAAAGTATCTGCCACTGCCACTACGTTTGTAGAAATTAGTGGTTCAAAACTGAGACCAGCAGATTTTGACATTCTAGTTATCTAAGGAGAGGACTGGATGTCTTTACATTTTTTCCTGAACAGAGATTACATTTTTCACAGCCAACATGTGTGGTCATTTCCTTTGAGAATTTGTCATCCTCAAACAAGCATGGTTTTTATATTATAGGTCTACGTGCAATATATGTCATTGTCTGTATTTGTAAAGATAAGTGTTGGAACTCAAATGGCGTAACGACCTGAAGGCAGGGAGACACAAGCTGTGTTCGAAATCGCCCACTCATTCACTCGCTCCCTATCCACTACATTGTGTATATGATGTAGTGCACTACATAGTGGACGACACGACAGCGTTGCATTGTGGGATACGGGAGCACAAAGTAGCATACATCGCTTGTTCACTCAATTTTGCGGTGCGTTGTTGGTATTTTGTCGTCCACTACATAGTGAATGAAATCAGCCGCGGAGAATTCAAACAACACTACAAAATGGCGTATACCCTATATAGTGCACTACATCCGTGATTGGAGGCGATTTCAAACACAGCTACAGACACAGACAGAGGAAGAGTCAGATGGACATAGAGACAAATAGAGTATGCATTTTCACAGTTATATCTAATAATAAAAAGTTAATTGAAGTGATATTAGTATATGGTTACATTATTGGCTTAGTTATTACATTTCCATTTTTAAAACTGGGATCGTCCGTTATTGGCCGTTATTACGTTATAACATTATTGGCTTCTACAAGCACCCTATATGAAGTGCTAGGATTATCATTTTCTTTCTGCTGAAAGAATCACATTTTTAGGGGTCTATACATGGTTGATGGCCGATGATACTTTGGCCCACTCGCCCAAAAAATTGATATTTCGTAGGTCTTGCAAATGGTACTGGCAAAATGGCTCGAAAGCAACCCTGTCAATGAAATTTCAGTGAAACTGCCTTGCCAATATGTTTAAGTTACATGCACAAATACTGAAAGACACATGCATTATGTACAAAAAAAGTGTCTTGGAGACAAACATTAAATCCTTCAGAAAGTGGGCCAGTTTGAAGCTAACAATTTTTGCCCTTCTAGGTCTTGTATTTGAACAAACTCCTAGGAGGTTTATCAGATTCACTTGAAATTTGCAGAGGCCTAAAGGTCTAGAGGACAAAAAGCTATCAAAAGTTCATGCAAAAGTTGAATAGCAATACCATGGAGAGGCCTTTTAAGTTCCATGTTTTGCTAAGCAGGAAGTGTTGAAGTTGGTTGTATGTGGTCCACTCTGCCCCAAATTTCAATTTCACACTCCGACCAGGAACACATTTATATGCAGATATTTTGCTGTAGATATTGTGCCAGCAACTTACAGCCACTTGCACATCATATAAAAAAAGACTTTGATGATGAAAAATGATCAAAAACTCATGGATAAGTTTAAAAGTGTTGCTGTGAAAAAGTATCCTTCACCATTAAACAGGAAGTTTTTGAGGTGTTTGGGATACTTCCTTCCACATCAAAGTTGACAGACTGCAAGGCTTGATTTCTTTTATTTGATTTAGGTCTTGAGCATAGGTGTGGCCAAATTGCTTTTAAGGTTTCGCTTCAGCAACTGTTCTCGCTTGGTAGAGTGACTGTCTAGAACCGGATGGTCACTGGTTCAATCCTCATCAGTTCGATCCTCATCACAGTCTCCAGCAGAGAGACTGAGCAAGATCCTGAACCCCTGATTGCTCCTGGTGGGCAGGTTGGCATGGCAGCCTTCGCCATTAGTGTATGAATGTGACTGTGAATGGGTGTGGTGTAAAGCGCTTTGAGTACAGCCAGGATAGAAAAGCGCTGTATCAATGCCATCCAGAGTCGACTTTAACATGCTGATATCCAGTTTAGGGCATGCAACCAACTGATCACATACAATCAACTAAAAAGTAATAAACAGCTTTTTAAGCACATGCGGAAACCTTTTTTCTACCTTTTGAAATACTTTTGAAAATGTTTTGCCACATTTTTTACAGCGAATGGATGACATCTTCGATCCTTATTTGCTTTGATGTCAGCTAGTCCTCCCTTTGTCTAGGCTCTGATTGTCACCATAGCAACCATAGCTAAAGGAAATTTTAACTAAACAATTCTCATAATTTTTAGTTATTTAGAGAGTTGTGTTTTTTCTCTTATTTTTATATTTTGAAAATATTCAGTTTTCTTAAGCTTCAGCTCTATGGACATAGATGCTTCATTTAGGCCTGTTTTATTACTTTTTCCTTCTAAAAAGTACTGACCTTTTAAACCTTTAAAGATTTAGCTCAATAGTGTATGTTTTGTTTCAGCTTTTTTCTTTTTTTTTCTTTTTCTCCTTTTCAAAATATTCAGCTTCGATTCTGTATTCCGCTTCAAATTTCAAAGATATTTTAGCAATAGTCAGCATTGATTCGACAACTGAATTCAGCTTTCATCAGTCACACAAATTTTCTACAAGAAATGCATCTAGTATTTCATTTAAAACCTTACCATCACAAGCGTGTGTGTTGCACAAGGCTTCCTCAGTATGTAGCCCGATGCAGATATCCCCTCCATTGGCAGGTGCAGGGCTGCTACAGGACCGTGTGCGGTGGTATTGACCACTGCCGCAAGCCACTGAACATTGAGACCAGGTTGACCAGCAGGACCATGCACCTTTCACTGTGAAACAACACACGCACCCACACACGCACACACGCACACACACACACACACACACACACACACACAATTTTAAATATATATATAAATACATATACATATATAATATACATAGACGGGTGACACGGTGGTGCAGTGGTTAGCAGGAAGAAGGTCGCAGGTTCGACTCCCGGCCTGGGGTCTTTCTATGTGGAGTTTGCATGCTCTCCCCGTGTCTGCGTGGGTTCTCGCCGGGTACTCCGGCTTCCTCCCACCTCCAAAAGCATGCTGAGGTTAACTGGCTACTCTAAATTGCCCGTAGGTGTTCGGCGAGTGTGAGTGGTTGTATGTCTTTCATGTGGCCCTGCGATGAGCTGGCGTCTCATCCAGGGTGTACCCCGCCGTTCGCCCATTCGACAGCTGGGATCGGCTCCAGCACGACCACAACCCGGAATAGCCGGAATAAGCGAATAAGTGAATGAGTGAATGAAGATACATAGACACACGCACACACACACAGCTGGATGTTACAGTTGAATCCTGGTCAGGGTGAAGGATCCAGGATCCAGTGAGGATCCTTAGGCAATATCCTTAATGCTACCAGGCCTACTTCAGTAACATGAGAGCACACAAAAATGACAAAAATTAGTCACACCGGCTCAGAAGTCACTCGGGTCAAGAAGGTCCGTGTCAAGTGCTAGGGATCCAGGGCAACCTGATGAGAAATAGGCTACTGGAACAAGGCATACCTGGGCAAGGGCGGAAAATACGGAGTTGTTGGAAGGCTATGATGCAAGCAATCCCAGGCGGAGGGGATACATGCAGCAAATGTGGGATCAATGGATACTTTGAAACCCACAATCAAGGCTAACAAAGAAACAGCTGTTAGCCCAATGTTCCAACATCTGTAACCGAAAACTACTCTCACAACTAGAGATTGATGAAATACTACAACGATGTTACAGCAAGCGGGTGCCAGGACGACAGGTCAGCAGTTGCCCTCATCATCTCATCATGGAAGGACATATGAGATAGAGAGAAATCAGACAACACTAGCCCAATGGCTAGTGCACCTAAGAGTTCCTACATTTTAACAGCAGGCGGTGCTACATATAAAGTACACGAAGTGCTTCACACTGCATTACCGACGAAGCATTGTGCACACTCGCATTGTGCACACTCGCATAACACACCAGCAATCCCATGATAACGCCCGCCCGTGGCAGTTCTCTTAAGTCACTTTGAAAGTGAAAATGAAGAAAATGAAGTTCAGTCTTTCATTTTCACTTTTTACCTAAAAAATTGAAATGAATTGAACTTTAACTAGTTCAAAACTGAAATGATGAACTATGAATGTGAACCTTTCATTTTATACTGTGTGAACTGAACTTTGAACTAGTTCATGAGAACAATGAACTTGCACAACACTGCGAGCAGCACAGATGAACCAGGTGCTGAGGGTCCTGCCTGTCCTGACTGTCCTGCCCTGGGTTGCCCACACAGAGTGGGCCCACACAGAGTGGGCAATCCAGGGCAGGACAGTGCTATTCCTGAAGGACCCCCAGAAGGGACCCATCTCATCCAGCTACCGGCCAGTAACCTGTCTCTGTACAACATGGCAGGTCCTGTCTGGCATCACTGTGGCCAAGATGAATAAGCATGTGGCTTAGTACATGAGCGGTCCTCAGAAAGGAATAGGTCGTAACACCAGAGGAGTCAAGCACCAGCTACTGATCAATAGAACAGTCGCCTAAGACTTAAGAAGAGACATACCAACGTGTGCACTCCTGGATTGACTACAAGAAAGCCTACGATTCGATGCCACACACAAGGATACTGGAATGTCTGGAACTGTATAAGATCAACAGGAAGGCTGCAACAAAGGCAATCACAGCAAATTACCTCCAGAGAGTAAAGCAAGTCCTGAAATGTCAGCTGAATGGTAAGAACAAGATCCAAGCCATTAAAAAGTACACACTACCAGTCTTTAGATACCCTGCTGGGATCATAAGCTGGCCAAAGGAGGCGATAGAAGCCGCAGATATCAAGACAAAAGATCTCCTCACCATGCATGGAGAGTTTCATCCCAAGTCCAGCACTTTGAGACTGTACACTAACCAGAAAGAAGGAGGCCAAAGACGAGTGAGTAACAAGGCCATGGTCCAGGATGAAAATCCAAAAGTACATAAAAAAAAATGTCCCCAAAGTATGAGCTGCTAAGTGAATGTCTCAGGCAGAAGAAATCTGATGAAAGGATGGTGGAAGAGGAGCAGACAACTTGGAGGGACAAGCCCCTGTATGGCATGTACCACCATCAAATTGAAGAAGTGGCTGATATCAAGTAAACCCACCAGTGGCTGGAAAACACTGGACTGACAGACAGCACGGAGGCACTTATCATGGCAGCACAAGAGATGGATCTACCAGAGTAGATCAGACTCATACTGGGGACAGGAACATCTGTAACCAGCATGGAATAGAAGTACCCAAATCTTAATAGGCCATACCACGGAAGGTGGCTGAGAACAACAGGGCCAAGGTTATGTGGGACTTCAGCTTCCAGACTGACAAACAGCTCTTAGCTAAACAACCAGAAATAGTGGTGGTGGACAAAGAGCAGAAGAGGATGGTAGCGATAGATGTGGCGATACCAGCTGACACCAACATCAGAAGAAGGAACACAAAAAGGTTTAGATGTACCAAGGGTTGAAAGAACAGTTGGGAACAGATGTGGAAGGTTAAGGCTAGGGTGGTCCCCATCGTCATAGGAACAGTGACCCCCCCGACACTGCAGTGACCCCAAACCTGGGAGAGTGGCTCCAATAGATCCCAGGAACAACAACTGAAGCCTCAGTCCAGAAGAGCGTCCTTGGAACAGCTAGCCCTAATTCCTAACTCCCAGAGGACCTGAGCTTGGTGTACAAAAAGTGTATATCCACGCTTTGATCAGCAAACTGAGCAAAATTGTACAGTAAAAATAACTGGACTAGTTTTGTTGATAGCAAGCTTGCCTTATTGTATTGCACCTTCAAAAACTATAGAATGAAAAGGGAGGACAGCTGAAATACTGACTCAGGCAGATTTAAAAAAAAAATCTGATAAGAGCACTAAACATCAACTGTTCATAAGATAGCCTGTAGTTTTTCAACCGCAACAGCACTGCACACATCAAATGATAGTGTCAGAAAAGGAACAGACATTTCTTAACAACATCTTTTGGACATGCACACATAAAAGTGCCAAAGTTTCTTTTTATTTTGACCTGGTAATATCCCAGAAAAAAAATCAAATGAATACAGAAGTAAATAGGTCTTTCAGCTGCTTAACTGTAATATTTAATAATGAATGGACTTGTGTTCAGAGCGCTTTGGGATTCAGACAGTTGCATCTTGATTTGTCGTTTAACTTTAATCAAACAAACTTTGAGGCCCTTATGCCTTTGCAAAAGGTCAACAAAAGATTACAGAATTTAGTTGGAGTTTTTTCTATCATTTGTCACCATCTGTAGTGCCGTTCTCAATTTTTGCCAGAGATTTGTACAGCTTAATGCATTTTTAACACATAATTTACCATACCCATTACAAAATCGCAATAAGTATGGTAAATTAGGGCAACTTTATGGCATCATTAAAAATTCAGACCCAGTAAAGGTGAATATTTATCACATGGCACAATACCTCAAACACAGGAGCATAGGCAATCTGTTAGCTGACCTGAGGAAGAATAACAACTACACAAGTGAAAAACATGTTGTCTTTGTATGTCTTTGTGTCATCTTGCTTTTGCATTGATGACATCAGATTTCATCTTATCGGAGAAGAATAGTGTGCTCAAGTAATCAACCAGCTCGCTGACCATTATTTTTGTGATTTGGCATTATATAAAAAAAACATCCATCTCAGTGATGGGTAGAGGCAGTGCTGTCACAGAGCATCACAGTGCACAGAAAACTCCATTAGCTGAGTGGATTAGTATGACTGACTATTTTTTTTACCCTTTTACTGTTGCTGTACTGGTGCTCCAAGCGCTTCTTGTTTAAAACCTCTGAACTTGTCAGATATGTGTTTTCACTGTCAGACAACCAATAATAACAGCCGCTCTTGAACAAATTGATGATGTTCACCATGTTGCTGTTCTCCTTGCTGTACAGCCGTATTAAGCAGTGACATCACTATTATTGAGCAGATCCATAAAGGGAATAAGGGCAAGCATCCTTCAGTTTTGGCTGTAAAAGATCAAACAAATATTAAAAATAACAGAAAACAAGCCCAAGCTGACCAAAATCAGAGAGGAGTATAACAACAACAGGCAGGTAGTACCGACAGATTTAGTACAGAAGACTCTAGACTAGTACTTGGACTCAAATCAGGACATGACTTTCACTGAACAGACTGATAAACATTTTGGACTTGAATAAAAAAGCTTGAACTGATCCCTTTTGATTTGAATCATGACATTGACATGCCTTGGACTTGGAATTTGAAATCCTTTGTTATCCTGTGGAATTTCAGGGGTAAATAATAATAATAACTTACTACGTGTTCATTAGATGAAACCAATAATAAAAATATATATATATTATTAATATAATATTAATCTTATCAATGCAAATATGTGAAGAGGACAATTACTGTGTGCTCTTATAGCATTGCTGTTGAAAAGAAAGCACTACTTAGTCCCAGCCTCAAAGTCAACAACTAATTTTTGAGATTCAAGCCATAATTAGGTTTAAATGTTACATATAATTATTGTTGATTTTAGGCTTTTTAATACCATGTGTAAATGAGCACGATGCGCTCAGTATTGGCTGTGCGAACCAGGGGGTAAAATGTGTTAGTTGACTGCAGAGGAAACAAGTGAAGACAATATGTGAATTTTCACCTGTGAATATAAACAAATCCCTTATTCACTGATTTAAAAAAAAACAATACCACAGGTAATTTAATTGCTTGCTCTGTCTCCCTTACTGGTGGGTTCTGTTAAAATTATGATAAATGGACTTCATTCAAGTAAAGCATTTCTAATAATTTTCTAATCACACACATATATAACATGTGCCATCGGAAACAGTTTTACGTTCGGTGTCTTTTTCAAGAACACTGTGACACATCTCAGGTATCAAAACAGTAAATTGCAGCTTTAGATGACCAGTTCTAACTCCCGAGCCACCCTAAAACAAAGCATGATGCACTATCGATACTAATAAAAATAGAAGCTTTCTCTGCACTGTGGCCTCTCCTTTGAATATGTGTAGCAAATCTCAGGCAATAGAGGAGATTAGCTGTGAGAGAGAACACGAAGAGGAGAATTTGACAACTCCATAAAATACACTAAAACCATGTTCTCTGCTCTTACCCAAGGTAGCTAGCATGTTGTTTTCAAATAGTTATCATTATCCAATGCCATAAAAGACAGACAGTCCTTGATTCTTGATCGAATATTATCTAATTTTTTAGAATTGGCTTAAAAAAGCTCTGTGTTAAAGGTGCAGTCAATAGTATCTGGGAGGATCTTTAGGCAGAAATTGAATACAGTATTCATAACTATGTTTTCAATAGAGTTTAATCAACTCAGACTAAGAATTAATGTGTTTTTAATGATTATAGGGTTGTGTCTTATACATGTATCTACATAATGGGTGTATCCTCCTCCTCGGAGGCTTAGGGTTAGATTTACACCACATCTTCAAATAAAATGATGATCTATCGAGGAATTAGAGGGATTTCCCCCTCAACTGCATTACAATGGTTAATTCTCATAGAAATTAATCCTTGAGAAAAGAGAAATATCGAGCTATCCTGCTGCTTCAGGAATTAAGTCTGTGTTACATATTCAGAGTTGTGTACATCCTCCTTCTGCTAAAATGATGATCATTCATGTGAACAGATATAAATCCATCAGGAGAAAGAAAATATGCAGACCTTGTAGCATCATTCTGGTCACATTACCATGAAGAAATCTTTTTGCAGCACGACACTGAACTGGAGCTTTGCTACATACCCATGGAATTGTTGTGCATTTGCTCCTTCAACTTCCTCTAGTAACCATGTGTGACGTGTTTTGTTCTTTTACTGTGGGATTCTGCACAGTACATTTAAATTTAGTTAAGAGTGATTTTTTTCCTCTCTTTCCCTACTGTACTTTCTCCTCCTTGAATCGTCACCTTATCGTGAGTTTGCATACGCTAATGAACCTCTGAGCTATGCTATGCTAGGAGCTATCCGGGGCATTTTGCCCCTGGCAGGATCTCCCGAGGCAGATTGGTCCTAGGCAAGGAGTCAGACAAAGAACGGTTCAGAAGACAGGATCACGTGTACCCGGCCCGGAGGGACACCGGGGCCCCACCTTGGAGCCAGGCCTGGGGTAGGGGCTCGAGTGCGAGCGCCTGGTGGCCGGGCCTACACCTGTGGGGCCTGGCCGGGCTCAGCCCGAACCGTTTACATGGGCACCCCCCCCAGTGGGCCCACCACCCGCAGGAGGAGCATGAAGGGTCCGGAGCAATGTGGATTGGACGGCAGACCAAGGCGGGGGCCTTAGCGGTCTGATCCTCGGTTATGGAAACTGGCTCTGTGCTAGTCACAGTCTGTCCATAACTAACACCATGTTCGAACATAAGGTTGCTCATCGGTGCTCTTGGCACCATGACGGCCTAGGTCACAGGTCAATGATCGACTCTGTGGTCGTGTCATCTGATCTGCAGCCATATGTTCTGGACACTTGGGTGAAAAGAGGTGCTGAGCTGTCAACTGATCGCTACCTGGTGGTGAGTTGGATCAGGTGGCGGGGGAAGCCGCCACGCAGACCTAGCAGGCCCAAGCGAATAGTGAGAGTCTGTTGGGAACGCCTGGCGGAGGAATCCATCAGGCTGGTCTTCAACTCCCACCTCTGACAGAGCTTCAACTGCCTCCGCCATTGTTGAAGCGGCTTTTGTGAGTTGCGGCCGCAAGGTCGCTGGTGCTGGTCGTGGTGGTAGCTGAAGAAAGAGGCCTACAGGTCATGGTTGGTCTGTGGGTCTCTGGAAGCAGCTGATCAATACAAGTTGGCAAAGCGGTCCACGGCCAAGGCAGTTGTGGAGGCAAAAACTCGGGCGTGGGAGGAGTTCGGTGGGGACATAGAGGAAGACTTTCGGTCGGCTCCGAAGAGATTCTGGAAAACTGTCCAGCGTCTCAGGGGCGGCAGACGGCAACTTGTCCACACCGTTCTAGGTGGGAGTGGGGAGTTGCGGTG
>CAAKHG010017931.1:3089-29981 GCA_901007715.1 Dactylopterus volitans
CACCCTCCCAACCCCCCCCCCCCCCCCCCCCCCCCCAACCCGTCTTCCTCCATCCCTTCAAAACTTGCCTCCGCCATCCGTTCTTCTCCCACGATTCACCATAGCCATAATAAGATTAGATGTTAATCCTGGCACAATATCACAAGATTACACTCCTCTATTATATCTGCCGACAGTGGAGAATGGGTTTTGGCGTGTGCAGTAGTGGGCTTGGCTAGGTGAAAGCACATTAATGTAATCTTTGTGTAATTGGATGGTAATGCAGCTCGTATGCAGATGAATGTAGGAGTTGGGAAGCGATTTTTCCTTCTCTGTTTTATTCCGTCAGATGAGCCCAGGGAGGAAGAGGAGGAACTGCTCAATACTGACCAAAACTTGTATTGAGAATTATACTGAGATTTAGAGTTTGTGTGCTGTGCTGTTTTACCTGTCAGGGTCCTTTTGACATCCCTGATTCAGTTTGCAGTCATCACCAGATCCTGGGTCATCCCTGGAATCAAACGTGTGGAACGAAACGAGCGCGGCAAATGTGAGGGTGGGGTGAGCGATCCTCAGCCGAAAGAGTTGCTGCACCCGCGTGTCAGCCTTCACCGCCTTGGTGATGATGGTGACGGCACCCTCACCTTCACTACAGTTGCCTGTTAAAGAGAGTGGTGTTGCACATAAATACACACACACACTTTTGCTGCCTTCCTCTCCTCTCAGTTACCGTGACAACAGAAAAGCCTGGGTTGCATTTTCAGTTTGTTGCTGAACATTCATATATATTGCTACATCCATCATTATTCATCATCTGAATGCGTCCTGATATGTAAAATATGGGGAAATAATCATGGGAATGGTAAGGACTGTTGATTTGTGTGAATTAAATTTATTTGATGCCGTTACCTTGTCATAGCCACTTCTTATTCTTGTTTTCCTTTTACCTCTCAGTCTCTTACCTAATTCTTCCTTTTTAAGGTCAAACAAATGTCACATTAGCTTATCTGCTGAAATCTGCTTCTCATTGCAAAAAAAAACATTTTCTCAGGAGACAGACAGGTGAGTGTCAGAGGACAGGGAGACAGGTGAGTGATTATCACGGGAATCAGAATCAGAAATACTTTATTAATCCCGGAGGAAATTGTATAAAGAAGAGGAGACAAGTGGGTGATTGAGAGGGGGCAGGGAGACAGGTGGGTGGGTTTATGGGGATGGATGTGTATGAGGATGGGGAGACAGGTGGGTGGGAAAACTGGGACATGTAGGGGGATGAGGGTGTATCGGGATGGGGAGACAGGTGGGTGGGTGTTTGGGGACGGGGAGACAGGTGGGTGGGTGTTTTGGGACAGGGAGACAGGTGGGTGGGTGTTTGGGGACGGGGAGATAAAGCTGCAATTTATTACTAAAAAAAACTGCCAAATTTTGTAAAAAAAAAAAGAAAAAAAAAAAGGCAGAGAGTATCTTCCTACATTTTAGGGTTAAAAGGGTTGACACAGAGAAAACATAGTATGTTCGTATAATCAAGTCAGACTTGCCTTAACGTGAACATACTTGGTTGCGAATTCTTTTCTGTTTTAAGAAAGTTGAAGTTACTGTGCAGTTTGGTCAATAATTTAATATATAAGTCAATAATAAGTCTTGCGGTTGAGGTTAAAATGCCTTCTTTCATCAAGGGCGCAGCTACACTGTAGCCACACTTGTTGCTCAGTTTCTCATGCTGATGTCAAAGTATTTGCATCGTAGTTAACTGCAGCAGCTGCGTCCCACTGTAGAAGCAAAGAGGTGCCCTGTGCTTGAAAATCAAACCAGCTTTGACAAATCCTGGCTATTTGATGACCTACGCAGGCAGTGAACTCAAATTTGAAAGTGTTTCAAAGTCAATTAAAAGCTAATTGCATTCTGCTCTGAAAATTCAAAAATAATTAGTTATATTTCTATTTAAAAGCTGGGAGTTTTAAGACCCCTCCGTGGACCATCACCTTATGGTGGTAGAGGGCTCTGAGTGTCCTAATGGTCCCCCCCATGTTGTCGGGGGCAGCAGCCCCGCGTAGGGTCTCTCATGGCGAACTGGTCTTGGATGAAGGGTCAGAAAAAGAATGGTCCATAAAGACACACTTGAGAAGAAAAACACCAAAGGACCAGTGTATCTTGACCGGAGGGTTACCGGGGTCCCGCCCTGGAGCCAGGTCTGGGGAAGGGGCCTGTCGGCGAGCGCCTGGTGGCCGGGCCTTCACCCACGGGGTATAGTCAGGTCCAGCCAGAGGCAGAGACATGGGTCCGTCCTCCAGCAGGCCCCCCACCTGCAGGAGGAACCATATGGGTCTGGTGCAATGTGGATCGGACGGCCGGACACTGTTGCCCCCGAGACCCGGACCTGGATAAACGGAAGATGACGAGACTAGATGAGACTTTTAGGTCTCACCATGAGCACTGTGGCATAAGGCTGCTGAGGTATCAAATGTTTTGTTGATATCATGCTTATGTTATAATATTCTAGAACCTCAGTACCTTTAGTTGTCTGATTTTTCGAGTTTCTTTGGGTGAAGCACTTTTGTCTGAGGTGTGTGTGTGTGTGTGTGTTTGTGTGTGCGTGTGTGCGCGCTTGTGTGTGTGTGAAAGAGAGAGAGGGAGACTCTTTGAGACCTAGACCTGTAAAGCCCAAAGAGCAAGAGAGAACATTTAAAGTCGAGCTTGAGGTTTTGATTCTGAAATAAAGAAAATATATGCAACCTGAGTCACAGACAGCTTTCAAAGGCCCAGTTATGTATCACTGTGGGTTTTAAATCGAGCACATTTATGTTTCTGTTCATTCTGCTTTGCAATAGTTTTCTTCCAAGCACCTAATTGTCTTTCCCAGCTATAGACATTTTGCTCACAGAAATGGCACAACAAGGCTTTGGTTGACTACCACAACAGTTACTTTAGTGTATTGTTTTTTGTTTTGGCTGATGCCGCTAACTTAAGTATAAACACATTGCTCTAATTTTTGGAGCCCTGTCCAGAGCATGAGAAGTTTCGCAGTGGTCTGTAATTTTTGGAAAGTCCCATCTTTTGCATTTGCCCCACATAAGGACCACATATGACTTACACACATTCTACACACATGTAAAGTCTCTGCAGACCTGTTTGTGTTAACACAAAAGTACACATTTTGTACATCATTAATCATTGCTGGAGCTTCTGCTTTCTTTGTTTTTCCCGATGGTTCCCACTGCTGTGCCATATGATGCTGGAAATATGATGTAGCATAGAACATTCTGATTCTCCTTGATGGATTTGGTGCTTCCTTGCTGCATTTTCATGTTTTTCGATTCATCATTAGTACATTTTGCTTCTGCTGTTTTATACCTTGTATATGTATATGTTGTGTATGCTTAAATTGTATCATAAGGGCAGTATTTGATGCTCCGGAGGCCCATTGTAAAATTAAGTCCTGGAGTCTTCAGCTTGTTATTTGTGACTGTGTCCAAACTGCATTGAGATTTCTCCAAGGATCCTGCAGAGTGGTCAGTGTCGCCCCTAAGTGCTGTATAATGCATCCATGGATCCCTGCTGCATTTATTAGATTTATTAGTATTATTAACAGTCCATTGTGGAAACATTTGAATTATGGTGGGATCATTACAAATGTCCTGATTGTTAAGAATGTTCCCATTATTCTACTTGTCTAGGCTTATCTCTGTGCTACCAGGCATATTTGAAAGTATGTTTCTTTCACACTCCATTTATTTGGTAAAAAACAACAACAACAAAAAAATAAATAATAGATAGAAATGTGTAAAAACACAAAAATAATTGCATGTTTTGTTAGCAGCACAACACCTCACAGTGGTTCTAACATTTACAAATATGCAAATACACGTGCAATATCATGCATTTGAATAAATTTCTAGTCTTAATTGATTAATGTAAACGTGTGATGATTCTCTCAAATTCTAAATTTGCGCTTGCAACTGCATCAGATGCATTTTGATTGGCCGCGATTCTCACTGAGGCTGAAAAAAAAGGTTTATATTGGGAGAAAGTCATTAGGATCCAATAGTATTTTAATGTAATGGCGAGGCGTTCTTCACGTTTGACCTCTGACCCACTGGGGTGATAATTTATGGCACATGCTCCCCTTGCCTCCTGCTGTCCCCGAGGAAATCACACTGGATCTATGGCCATCATTTACATCTCTTCAAATTAAAGTAGCAGTGTATAGTTACAATCTCAGGCCTCATGAATCAAACTTTATTGACCAGTTGGAGAGTTACAGACACTCGTTGAATACCAAGTGCCGGTTAAAGGCCACTGGGTAGGGGGAAGTGTGGACCAGCTGTAGAGATTGAAGGTGGGATTGCCAACGCCAGGCACCAGGCTGTGATGAAACGGAAGCGTCTGCTGCTCATAAATATGGAGATTTCTTCCCAATAAGACTCTTAGCAGGCGAAGAGGATTACAGCACATCTATATGTTCTCTTAAACAATAACAGCAAACATTTTTCTCAGAGATACTTGAGGTATCTTGTTTTATTTAATTCATGATGATTGCAGAGGGTATGTCAGCAGAAGAGAACACCTGACCCACATCCCAGCTCTTCCAATACTTTCCCATACTTAACTGTGACTTCTTGTCGCAGCAGTGGGCACGTGATCCCCGTGGAAGGCACCCCTGTGTCTTAATTGTCTATTCACTCCAATGTGATGCCTTTGTACCGGCATTAAACATACAGAGCTAATGCTCTCCGGGTGCAACCACAACCAGTGTCTTTCCCCTGAACCTGACCATTTGTTTTGTGTAACTAAACCTAATTAGACCTCATTGTAGCACTGAAATGTAATAAAACATGAGTAGCTGTGATGGTTTAGGAACTTGCGTGTCCTGTGACTTCCTGCTAATGCTGCAGTTAAGGTTGCAAATGCGACATGTGAATGCCTACTGCAAATACAAGAATGAAAACATAAATATTAGCATTTCCGGTTTTGGAGTTTTCTTGGCTTAAAAGCATGGTTCAAAAAGAAATTTCATCCATTGACTCACCACAATGCTGATGAAGGGCCAGGTGAAGTATTTGAGTCCACAAAACACTTTTGGAGTTTCGGGGGTTAAACCGTGTGCAGCCACAACGCAACCGATTCAAACACTGAACACTTCTTCAAACATGACAAAAAAAATAACAGAACAAGACCTTCACCTTTTAAAATGGAACCTGTCACTGGCGACTGGATTTCATGTGCTTTCTTTGCAACATTGTAGATTCCTGAAGGTTTGCTCAATCCAAACGTCCCAGTAGTTTCTGAAACTAGAGAATGAGAGATTTCCAATGTTATATAATACTCGACACTTTAAGGCGGAATCTCTCCTGGTAGCTGAGTGGAGTCAGTGACAGCAGGGAGAGCAGCGTGACATCGGTTTGTTTTTGATTTCATCCAAACCAGCTGTGTACAACGGTTTCAAACTGAGATGCTACTGTTTCAAACTAAAACTATTTTACTTGAAAATAAGATTTAACTTTCTTGTAATATTACTTTTATTGTGATGTGAAATGTAAACTATATTGTATTATAATATTATATACATTATAGATATTATTACTCAACTTTATTTTCATGCAGTTTTATTCTTTATCTGGCTTATTTTGCATTTCATCTGATGTAAACATATTCTGTGGGATGATGCACTCATATCTTGTCTTATGTTTCTTTTACTGTTAGGATGACCAATGGCAGGGTGAGGAGGTCAAAGGGGACCAGTGTCTGTAGTTATAAAGAGAGAGTTTGAGAGAGAGAGAAAGAGAGAGAGAGAGACAGACAGACAGACAGACAGACAGACAGACAGACAGACAGAGGAAGGGAGGGAGAGAGGAAGAGAAAGAGAGCTTCAAGGAAAAACCACCAAAGCTAAAAATTGCCTGGACTCTCTGAAGACTAAGCAGGTCGAAAATTAAAATCTGAAAGGCAAAGACTCGCCATCTTTCTGGGAAACGTGTAACAGTTCAGATTTCAAACTGAACCTGTAAAGAGTTTTGAATGACATTTGAAGGTTCCTTTTTTATTCAAAAATAGTTTAAAATCAGTTCCGCTTTTGTTCCCCACCTTCCCTTTAAACTGTCATTACTCTCTCAAAACACACAGTGACATTAGATAACTGCCAGATATTTAAAGTTGAAGTTGTCTTGGAAAAAAAAAAGGTGACTAGCTCCTATAATTTTTTTTTGACAATTTTAGAGGCCAAACTAAAAGAAAAAGTCCAGGCACTCAGAAAATGGCTCAGGTGTCAATTAAAGTGCCTCCATACTGCTCCTGTGGTGTCATCCAGATGTCCTTCAGCTATGACATTCAAATTCAACTCGAAACAGCTTCATCTATGCCATGTTTTAAGCCTAAATGTTGCTTTTATCCCTACTAGCCCAGAGCCACGTTCACGTTGGTGCGCACACACACACACACACACACACGCACACACACACGACACTCGCTGATGTCAGCTTGTGCCCCTTGGGCGAGAGCTTGTACGCTGTGTGTGTTGGGTGTCATGGACGAGTGAATTTCCTTTTTTCTATGAATAATCCTTTTAATATCTGTGCTCTCTTACTTCCTGTGTCCTCAGTGGCCACCATAGCCAATAGTGCATCAGTCAATGTAGCTCCACTTTTCAGTATCATTTTTATATATTAATATTGTCAAGCGTGGTCTTGTGTACCATCGTTTATGTAACAAGTGATAATTTTGTGTGTTCATGTATCTGTCTAAATGTTCCTCAATCACACCCCAAGGTGCAATGCATTTATCAGGAGCTGAAGAAAGGACGGTGTTGTGTAGTGCTGTGGGATAGAAAAGAGACACAAGCCCCCCTGCTGCTAAAGTGGGCTCCAACATAAAAAAAACAATAAAAAAAACATGATCCTGCCAGCTGTTTTGATGTACACAATTTGGTGCCGATATGTTTTTGCCTGGTGGTTTAGATTCCTCAATAGTTCCATCACCACGATGCACAAAAGCACCAATGCAATCATGTCAACAGTGTCAGTGATAAGCCAGTTATTTACTATACACTGTATGATGATAAATCAGCCATCTGTGTGTCTGTGAACTTTTCAAAATGGGATTTTGTCATTCTCTGCTGATACCACATTCAGTATACAAAGAGACAACATGCTTTTCTATCTGTGTTACCATTTGCACCCAAGAACGGATCCAAATTGTCCAAATGTCAGCCTGTTTTCCTG
Source organism: Dactylopterus volitans (assembly GCA_901007715.1). NCBI lineage: Eukaryota > Metazoa > Chordata > Actinopteri > Syngnathiformes > Dactylopteridae > Dactylopterus > Dactylopterus volitans. Next base: position 10,283 of record CAAKHG010017931.1, read on the forward strand.
TTATTCCTGGAATGTGGGTGACTCCAGCAAGTAAGCCTCGTGCTGCAATAATTTTTGGGGGCGAAGAATGCAAAGATAGTCAAATGACAGCAGAGGCCAGTGTCTAACGCCAATTTCCCAGTTCATTTTTCATTCTTTTGAAATCTCATTTCAAATCTAAAACAGCCTTGATGATGGCACGAAGGTAACAAAAAGAGTCACCAAATCTTCACAGTGAAACTCCATTATCAAACTGCCTTGAGGAAGAAGGCACAAATACAATATTAAATGCATATTTTCTGCAGCTAGAAATTATTCAGACAACAGGATGAAAACAGAAAAATTTGAAGACAGAACAAAACCGTGAGCCAACATTGAACAACAGGAGAAAGTTAAGGAGTCAAGGTTGACTTGAAGAGAACCATTAAAGAAAGAAAGAAAGAAAGAAGAAAATCAACCTTAACGACAACACAGCCTTCACCTGGAGTGAGACCTTCAGCCGAAGAAAACCAGGAAGACCCAATATAATATACAGACAACTGAAAAAAGGGGCCATGACAGTCCACAACTACAAACTCCATTGCAGCATTCAGAACTTGAAGGACAAGCACAAAACTCCTTTCTTCACAACAACGTCCTTGATGTCTGTAATAAGCTTCTGAATGTTAAAGATGAAGAGGTCAGATACGAAGCTCTCACGATGGAGAAGGATTGTGTGTTTGTTTGGAAACAAAAAAGAAAAGGAGGGAGGAAAGATGTGTAGGTGTCCCTTTAGCTGCCATGAGATGCTTCTCGAGTGATTCGAAGGGTGCTCGCCAAAATGTTACAACAATTAAAAGATTTTAATAAAAGTCTAAGTAAATTGGTCCTGTTTCTACCCTCACTGACATACGGGATGTGCAGCCTCCTCAGTGGCTGCAGTGTGGAGCTGCAGACATGCCGCTCGCTCTGGCTGTCTCCACACCCAACCTGTTGGGTCAGGTTAAAATGTTAAGCGTCGGTGTCGTTTATTCATCTGGTGTGAAAGCAGTCAATGGAACCGTTGTGCGGACCGAACAACTGGGCCGAGCCTGCTTGAAACGGGGGGTCGTGGTTTGTCAGTCTTGTCAGTGGGACACCTCGATTCCACCGGGCTGCAGGAAGCATTGTGTTCTGTAGACTCCACATACCTGATGGAGCTTTGAAACTAGTTTTGGGGGTGTGAGCACGTCACAGCTGAGGAGGATTAATGCTTGCCTTCTCCTGAGCTGTCTTGAATGGTCCATTGCATCAACACATTATTTCCAGCCACACTTGTCCCTCATTTTCAAACTACGCAATTTGCAAACCATGTAAAAGCGACGGTTTGGACCAGAACAAACAAACTAAAGGACTGAAAATTCCCTTCGAGTGAGCTGTGGAGGCAGCGGGCGAGTGGTGGTTATCATTATATTCCCATACATTTCCTGGAATTAAAATGTCTCCACAGAGGATTTGTCTAACTCTTCATGAGCGTCTTGCATTCAGGAACTTCATGAATTTATCTGAACTTCATGGTTTTCATTCTTCTGTCTGCCAGTTGAGTCAAGGAGGTCACCCTCATCTTTACTTGCAACAAACCTAAGGGGCTTAAAACCAGAGAATCGTTTACAAATGTCGGAGTGTTAAAAGACGTTATCTAGTTTTTCTGGTGCAGACAGGCAACATGCAGCGTTTCAATCACTTATCGGAAGGCAGGAAAAAAACACATTTTTTTTGTTCTGGGCAGTTGTCCTTGCTTTTTGACAAGGGTGCTCTGCACCTGCTTTTGCTTGTCAGGAAAGGCAGATGGTAGATGACCTCTGACCCCGGTGTCCTACATTCCAGGCTATCTTGTCATTTTGTGACAGCGAGCGCCAGCCAGCCTCTTCCTTGTAGCAGGCTATGCCATGCACGTTTGCCGTGAGGGTTCATTGTTTCTGTTGTAATATTAAAGAAAAGAGGGGGGAATTTACATCCATGCAGTATAAATGAGTTTTAAGAGCCCCTATATAATTCCACTGCTGAGGGGACTGGAGAAGTCCAGAAGCAATTCAGCTGTGTTTTCAGCAAGGCTAGCATTTCTTGCCTACATGGAAATCTGTGGTGATATTCTTTGAAGAGCGCTGGCACAATTTTCTTCATCACTAACTGCTGCAAATATTCCCTGCGCGCTGCTCCCTCCCCGAGACAACTACTTTGCATCGTACATTGGAGCGGCATCGCCATGCTTCCACAAATGAGTGCCTCTCACGGCTTATTGCCGGCAGCAAACGCGACATGTTAAACGTTTTGAGTAGAATATCACCCAGTGCGTGAAACAGGGTTGGCATGGGTTGCCAGCACTTGACAAGATTGTCTTTAAGTAACGGACAAGGTTGCGATGCTGCCTGGCTCTCTGGAGGCGGGCGAGTATTCAGTGGCAAAGAAAGCTGTTAAGATCTGTCCGCCGTTAAGAGAGGAGACTTTGGCGCACTCAAGTCAGATGCCCAAAAGGCCTGGTTGTGGTTGGCCTAAGCTTTTTACTATGATGGCCTGCCTCAAAGTGTTACCTTGAGGGATTATCGGAGCGTTTGATTGGCCAACCAGTGTGGCTGGATGGTAACGGAATTGCAGCGCAGTGCGTATTGATTTCTGACAGTGCAATCATGTTACTGTGTGTGGGGGAAACTGTGTGAGACTGTGTGCTGTATTTGTGCGAGTGTGCGGGTTATTGCGCCGTCTTCGCTCGTTAACCTTGGGAGGAATGAAAGCAGCATCTGCTTGCAGGTTTCCATTGTGTTTGTCCGCACTAAAATGTGGGCCTGCTTTGCCAATTTCAGGAATGAATGGCTATCGACAAAATTGCAAAGAAGTTACTCCTCCTTATTCTTATAAAGAATTCAACAGGGTTCTCACCAAAACAGACCTTTTGGGGTTGAATTTAAAGGGAAGTTTCTCTTTCTTGCCAGGAGTTGGATGAAAGAATAGATACCATCGTCAGTAACTAAATGTGAAGCTAAAGTAAGGAAACGGATAACGTATCTAAGAAGTAGGACGCAAAACAGACGGCGACAACCATCATTCCCCATGAATGGAAATGTCGATCTGCTGCTGCAACCACAAGCGAAGGTCACCAATTAACATCCTCCCATATCATTTTAATTTTTGACTGTTAGAAATCAGAGGTTGTTTATAAGTGTGAAGAGTCTACGACACACACTCCACACTCCTTGGAATCTTTTTTTAAAATTTTATTTTATTTCTTTACCCTTAGAGACGCAGGCTTGTGCTAGATCAGAGATTTTCAATCTTTTTCATGTGCTTGACCTCCATGTTGATGTTCAATAAGCTGCTGAACCCAATATCAAGTGTTTCTTTTGTACAATGGGGAACCGGGTATCTATAGACATTTTATGTGAGAGGGATTTTCCAAACATTCAGGCATATGACACCTGTGAGTCTCAAAAATGTCAATTAATGAATAATTCAAAATATGATTTCATTCAATTTTTTTTTAAAGTTCAGAAAAGTATGTCAGATCAGTGGTGCTGTGTCAGTTTTACTTAAACGCCTTTTAAAAAGCAGCGTTCACATGCTGTTTCAGGGGCCTTTCACAAGCATTTGAATAAAAGCGAAGTTACACCCCCAGAAGACCCTCAAGAGGCCCACTTTGAGAACCTCTGTGCCAGATTAAGCTAACTCTTTGGTGGCTGCAGCTTCTTGAAGCCACTGGAGTGATTCCCAAGTTATGAAATTATTCCTTCCAAAAGCAGTTTAGTTGATGATAAAATTAGATAATCTTACACTTTGATTAAAATAAATAAACAATCTTATTAAAGGAAAATGAACTCGCGACAGCAATTATTACTGCCGAGCTGAACCAGAGGGCTACGGTAAAAAAATTCAATGTTTACCAAATTACACAATAAAATGAGTCCTCCTTACGTACCGCTGTTAAAGTCAAGCAGATTCGGGATTCCATTGACAAATCATTTTGTGAGACTGGCAGCTGTTCTGTAACGTCGGGCGCGAGTAAACCAAACAGACAAGTTTGAACCTTGGTGGAGTCCATGGAGGGGTCAGCCACCAGGCCTGTGGTTATCTTCCCCTGCTTGGCCCCTTCCCAAGGTGCAAGCTTACCCAACCTCAACATGACTCAAATCCCCACTCGGCTACGTTTGGTGGAAAATATCTTCAGAGCAAAAACACAACAATCAAAATTAATCACTCAGCGTAGAGCAAACGGCGCGTAGCAGAAGCTCCACCCTCTCCCCTCTCTCTCGCTCACTTAGCACCATGGTAACATTCACTTTGATATGTAGATACCCCCACCATTTGTACAGTGCTGCACCAAAGGGAATATTGACTTTTTGGAGAAGCAGGGAGCTTTCGCATTAATTGTCAAACTTGTTAAACCTGCGTGAGCATTTTTTTTCTTTTTTGACTCATCATGTCTTATCTCTTCTCTTTCCCCAGATGTGGAGGGAGTTTCTGATGGAGCCTTGGGTGTGGATTGCACTTTGAAGAAGCTACAGTATAACAATGACCTTAATGTAAAACTGCACAACCTGCAGACTGAAAGGCCCCATCGGGGTGTTCCGCTCGGTGATCTGCCCATCATAATGACGCTGTCCCTGTAGCCTCCTGCTAACTGCCGCTTCATCATCTCGTCCCCCAAAGCCTCCACACTGCTGATAATCCCCAGAGCAACACCTTACTTCACCTGGACAGATCAGCACCTGCCATGGATTACCGGTGTCCGGGTGAGGGCGTGAGCTGGACGCAGGCCCTCGTCGGCAAACTGTAGCCACTTTGATTGTCTCCATCCTATTTCCTGTGATTGCATTTTGGAGTTATTCTTTATTTGGACCAGGGATGGATGTACCAGAAGCCAGCAAGCATGGCAAGAAGTCTACAGGTCAAAAGCTGGAGGATCAGAAAAAGGTAGGCATTGTTTTGCTTTTGATTGTTTCCTTTCTCTGCTTTGAAATCGCCTCCTTTCATGGTCCTCTCCTTGGTGTTTGAGCTGCTTTGTTGGAATAAATCCACTTTTGCTGTTTATGGGTTGTATGTATGTGGAAGACAAAGGAGGAATGTTTATTTATCGCCTAGTTTGTTGTTCTCTTTACAAAAAGGAGAACATGTTGGTCCAATTGCAGCTGCTGTTGTCTGAATTCCCAGCAGCTTCTTTGCTCCATATTTCCTAATAGCTATTTATAAAGACAAGGAGGAGAAAGGTGGAGCGTCTGCTCCCTCTCAGCGCCCCCAGCCTTTCATCTCAGCTCGTGTGGTGTGGCGGTGGGCAGGGCTCAACCCAGCCCCCGTGGGAATACATATTTATTCTTGATTTCAAATGCATTTTATGTTAACCGCTTTGGGAACAGGAAGGGAATAATACACTTAAAAATATATATATATATGTTTTTTTTTTACGTAAAGCGGCATCACACGCACTAAATGTCTACCATTTTGCATTGGAGGCCCCAGCTTGGACTGATAACGGTGAGCTTAGTGGAGGTTTGCCTGGACTAATTCAGAACGCTACGCCGTGACCACCATCCCGTCATGGCTGGATCGATGGAGAGATCGCAGGCGCCAGCTTGCAACGTCTGGGGATGGTGTGTTTGAGGACAACTGCATCCTCCGTCTTTCTGGTCAATAAAAGATAACTTGAGGCAGGTTCAGGCGGAGAACACGTACAGACACATGTACACACACACACACACACACACACACACACACACACCCTTGTACTCCCATCTTGACAAAGACGTTGCCTTCACGTCGTACTTTCCCCAGCCACTTACTCTCACCTTAATCATCTCAACTGAGTGCCGAACGCTAAACCCTATCAAAACCCGGTCGTGACATTTAGGCTAAACAGATTCTTAACCCTCAAATTGGTGGTTATTTAAAGGTGTCTCATGAAAATGTCATTTGGTACTTGTAAAACTTGAAAAACAAGAACATACAGAGCAGAGCTGTCTCCTCTGTCTCTCTCGCTGTCTTTCTCTCTCTCTGCTTCTTACCTGATTCCAATAATGAATTGCCCTGATAAGCACAATGACTGTCCAGGCGGAGCCACAAGAACAGCCAGCGCACACTAATACATCAGGCCCAACATTTGTAGCACTACTAGGATCTCGTAAAAAAAAAAGATGATTGTACTTCATTACTTTTTTCTCCTCTTAGACCTGAGTGCCATCTGGGAGTGCTCTTTCTTTTTTTTTTTCTTTTTTTTTAAGCCACACACTGATACGTTGTTGCTCATGCTGCCAGGCAACAACATTTTATACCATATTTATAGAAGGAACACAAAGGAAAGCGTGCTCCTTTGCGCAGATTTGTAACTGTTAACCCTTATAGTGGCGCTAAAGAACAACACAGTCCACTTGAAAAATCAGTGAGTAATTAGCCACTCTGGCTCATGTTATTATGCTGCACATGTAGTCTTCTTTGAACAGTTGTGCGTCCCGTGCTGTAGCTTCCACAAAAACAAAGCACAGCGATGCCCTGAGCGCCGAATTCACTGACATTTTCTACCCTTTGTTTAAGGGGAGGCAATAAAATGGTAGCTGGATTCTAGGTGAAGGGACCCTCCCTTGAATCTCAAATTGGAACTGAGCAAAGAGTGACATCAAATATTCATCTGGTAAGGGAGCCGATGGCTCGCTTTGGCTACAGTTTTGGTTTGAAGATGTGTGTCATGCCAAAAGATAAGCTCTCCTCCTCCCTCCCTCCCTCTCCTCGCCCTTACTGTTGCCTCCGATGGGGAGACAAATATTTCTGAGCAAAATCAGATTATTGGAAGGTTTTTTAAATACTTCTGCGGATGATTCTGTGGTTACTCTGGGATGTGGTAATTGCCTGATGTGATTTCTTATCCCCAGTGTCTAATCCTGAGTCCACTCTTGTCAGGAGTGCTATACTTGAGCTGCTTGTTTGTTCATGATTTACGACGTGACGGGGTTGCCTCGGTGCACCAATGTCAGGTAGAGATAAAACTGTGGGACGATCATTGAATTCTGGTGAACTCGGAGCATAATAGTGGTCAAATTTATTAGGCTTTGTTTGGGCAATAGAGGTTAAATTTGTTCTCAAGGCTGCAGTTGGATTTTGGTTTGATTGAGTTGCACAGAACTCCATTAGGGGTGTAACGGTTCACCATACCTGCTGTTCGGTTCAACTTTTATTTTTTAAGTTGCGGTTCGGTTCAAACTTCGGTTGGGTTCGGACATTTAGCAGTCACTTGAATCGGTGGTTTTCAACAACAGAAAAGGGACGCATGTCCAACGCCATAAAAACTCCAACAGCGTTGGTAATTGCTTTTGCTCACTCTGGTTTCGGACCAAGTTTCATTTTGAAGGCTTGGTGAAGATCTGGCTGTTGTCGTGGGGTCGTCGCTGCTGCGCCGGTCTGAGCTCATGTCTCTGTCGGCGTGATGTCTCTTCATACGCGCTAGCATGTTTGAGGCGTCGCTCCCAACGACGGTTTCGCTGAACACAAACGACAAATAACTTGTGTCTTGATAACAACACGACCACCAGCCTCTGTAGCCTCAACTGGAAATCCAAAACGCCTCCATAGAGACGACCGAAGAGCCGCCGGAGGGTTCTGCTAGTTCAGGTTTGTCTGCCATCAACATGTGTGAGAGGTCACGCTGCGTTCAAGCGCTCCTCGTAATTTTGACATGCGCGACTGAACCGCGGTTCAAGATGAGAAAACGAGTCACTAAACCGAACTCCTCTGAACCGCCGTTTAGCGGTTCGGTTCAATATCGTTACACCCTTACTCTCCATTGCGTCTGTGTGTCAAATATCCAAATCCAAAACAGAAGGCTTCACTCCTCCTTTCATCATCCTCTTTACCCGCTCGCTTTCGTCTTCTCTCCTCATCCTTGCCTCCAACATCTTGCTCTCTTTCTCCCAGATGAATGGCGCTCCTCATTTTCATGTTCCTCTCTGCGAAAGACCAAGCAATGATTACAACTGGACTGCTCACCTAACCCCCGGGGGAAAATTTGCACCCAGTGATTGGCTGTGAACGGTCAGACAGAGGCGCAGCTGTGTTGCTAGGGCATCTCTTGGAAGTTTTTTTTTTTCCCCTTTATTAACCAATCACCTATGAGCCCCAGTCTCTGTGCTCTGGCAAACCTTTTAATTGTTTATCACAGTAATTTCAACCAGAACATCCCTTCAAAGCTGTGGCTCATATGTATAATGTTCACATTTTAATCATGCATTGAATCGTGCACTGGGAGAGAGCCGTCAATGACTGAATAAGGGGAGAATAAAGATTGCCCCCCATGGACTTTCATATGTGATGGACTGTTTTCAAGCTGCTGGAGGGTTAGCTGTTGAAAGATGAGTAAATAATTAAATACTGGACTGTTTTGTATTCTTTGGATTGAATGCATACATGTCATATTCTTGTGCCGTTGTCAGAAAAGAGAGCTGGTGAGGAAATGAAGCGTATTCGGGCTGGTGAATTCACCTGGCATGTTCCGATGTAAATGCGCAGAGCTGTGAAATGTCATGTTTTGAAACCCACACATGTTCATGCAGGCATAGAATGAATGATGAATTACTAAATGAGTTTGTTGGATTCCTTTTAGCTTGAGCAAAGGGGGGAGATATCAATAAAGGGGTGGTGAAAATTTTCACCACAAGGACGCACTGACTCAGATAAAGTGGGCAAAGGGTCACTTGTTTGATGAAACGCGTAGCAGTGAAGGAATGAATGAGTACTGCATGTAAAACTACATGAAAGAAATAGATATGACAAGTTGCTTTATTAGCCGCCCAGAGGGGAAAAAACAACAAACATAAAAAAAAACAGTGTCTGTTGGGAATGTTGATGTTTTTACAGCTGAATCAATTAACTCTGAGGTTAAACTGAGCATATTACTGACACAAACCAATCCACGTAGTGCAAATGACATATCAGTGTTTATATGTGCCCAGATCTTGACAGCTGCCAGCATACTGTGCTATGTGACTATTTTATTATTGATTAACATGGACAGAAGGCAGGCAGGACCACGTTTAAACAAGATTTAATTTTCCCCGTAAGAGTGCAGAGGTAAACCTTTACATGAACAAATGAAAATGGGAGCAAACAATATTCTGAACAAATAAAGTAAAGTTCATGAGTGTGTCAATCATACGCTGATGCCATGTCCACGAAAGCGATACCAGCCACCATATAAATGATGACGTATAGACTTATCCAAAGCTATTTTGTCAGTGTATATTGATATAAGCATAGAAAAAAGACCTAAATGCATGTTTGAATCATTGCATCACAGAAATATATATTGCCAAAGAGGCGAGGCTGAGCATCTGCTGACTGAAGATCAGTGAGCAGGACCTCCGTTTCGGACAGGCTCAACCGGCTGAGTTTAACCCCCGGATGTAACCAACGAATGCGAACGAATCATAACTGCGAGATATTTCGAATGACACGACGCGTCGTGAAAGCGCTGCTTTATAATTCATCCTGACAGAACGTCTCTGTCCATAGAATTCCCGCGTCAAGTCTGATGGTGAAATACGCAGCGCAGAGGACAGGAGTTCATCGATCAGCCGTCACCCTTAATGTGACAAGTTCAGAAACGGTTTCCCTCAGTGAGTCATGGAAGTTGTCCAGAACTCTTGCGGGTGAACTCTTGTCTGAGAGCAGCGCCGTCTTGGCTGTCAATCAGTTCGTTGCAAGACTGGAGGCTCTTTGTCACTGTGGTAGAGCGGAGAGCCAACGCCAGCTGGATGGTGACCCAGTTTCACTTTCACTTTCTTATCTAAATGTTAACAGCCTCCTCTGCTGGACTTAATTCAAATAACAATACAGACGGCCTTGACATTCAGGAATTGTATTATTTTTATTTATTTCAATAGATAGTTGGCGCATATAGATATGGCCTGTGGGCTGAAAGATACCCATGTGTACATTAGTGGGATGAGCATATCACTTTCAGTATCTTACTTCGCATCAAATCGTACTGCATATCAAAGTTCTCTTGGTATTGGACAAGAGATGGACATAAAACAGTGTCCAACTCAGACAATAGAATGTAGCCACTCATAAATGCTAAGAAACATTTCAGAGAACCTCGAGGATGCATATTTGTTAATAATCATTCTAATAAGTGTTATCTGTGTACATTCAACATAAAATCTCATCTTGGTGGTGAAGGTCTTACATACTGTACATGTACAATACAGACATTAGGTGAAAGATATGTCAGCAACTCACTCCATGGAGAATATGCGGTTTGAGACCACTGAAGAAAAAGTTATATTGGGAACATGTCAAAACGGGACAGCGTCACCGGTGTGGCATTCATGGAAACAAGCCTCGGCGGCAAGTGATGGGAGCGGTGACGTCCCGGTCACAGAGCGAGTGGGGAGGAGGAGGAGAGGAGCGAGAGAGTCAGACGCGGCGGGGAGAGTTAGACCGAGAGAACAGAACAAAATGACAACAACTGAAGACTGTGGTAGACGGAGGAGCAGGATGGGCAAGAACGGAAAAACTGAGTCAGGGAGCAGAGTGAGAGTTTAGGCAGGGAGCGGAGTGAACCCCGTGACACTGCTGAGTCGGCGCTCCATCTGCACGCTGCGTCGATGCAGCTTTGCAGACGCCGTCTGTTCAGCGGGCGAAGCGATCCTGACACAGAAGCACAGCTGGGTGGAGAGTCACATCCTCATCTGTCTCTACAAGCAGATGTTTGATGGCTTATGAGGCTCTCGGTCCCAGTACTGACATCCTGGTGGAATTTCTGATGCGCACTTTTGTGACCAAAACCCCAGTGACACATAGCAGTTTAAAGTTCTATATCTCCGCGATGCTCTCCATATTTAATAAATTTGATAAAATGTCAAAGCTTTGTGTATAGTAGACATAGCCTCTACAGCTGATGTACCTTTTTTTTAAAAATTGAATTCCTCTCCTTGAGTCTTATCTTATCTTATCTTATCTTATCTTATCTTATCTTATCTTATCTTATCTTATCTTATCTTATCTTATCTTATGGGCACTAGCAACTCATTTTAGCATGCATCAGTCCTGTACCTGCATGTATGCATTAAGCTTTTGAAAAAATGTTCACGCTTTGAGCGAGGTCTTCTCGATTGCCAGATCCATCTTCATGTCAGTTGACCCTCATATTGTCACCCTATTAAAGAAAATCTGCACTTTTTCAGTTTGATCCTAGTTTTTTTTTTTTTTTTTTTTAACCTGTAGTTGTTGAGCAACAAACAATTTGGACTTAATAAGCTGGTCCTGACCACTGCTTTTGCTGCATCTTTTTTAAATTCTAAAAATACAACGCAGAAGCATTGTTGTGCTAATTCATGTCAACTGTAAAAATACTCAGCATAATTTAGAGTGAAGAACTGTAGATGCTGAAACTGCAGTTCATTCCTAAAGCGCAGCTGGGGGCTATTTTGACACTTGTACATGTGTAGTTTCTGCCCCATTAGTGGCATTTGGGGTTTAGTCGAGGGGTATGTTTTCAGTTCAGAATAAATCCATCAGGAATCTTGTCTCAAAAGGAATCCATTGTGCTGTGTATCCTGGCTCAACACAAAAATCTTGGTGTAGCTGGAAATTATGGGTTAACTTTGAGCCGCGTGACTATTCAGTTGAAACAATGTAATGCAAAACCTCATATCAAATGGAAAACATGAGAGGTCAGATTTTCTCCCAATTTTTTTTTCTGTTCATCTGTATTAATGTAGATTTGACACATGGCCCTCTTTCTCAGAGGGTCCCCCCAGACCACGAGGACAACATGCATGTGTATGCTGCACTATAGGTATGGAGATGTCAGCATTTACATGTGTTCAACCAGCAAAAGTATTCGCATTTAGGCTGGAGGTGGGTGTGATGTATGCCAGAAGTCATTTCAATTCAGGGAAATGTTTGATCTCTTTTTTAAAAGCAATTGACGTGTTAGTTTGATTTAATTTTGACAGTTTCATCATGGAACTGCCTGAGCTGTGTTTCCATGTCACTATGCGTACGTTCAGCCTGTCGTGTCTGAGGCTGATGATCACATGGCAAAAATAATAAATTAACTGGTTCCAAGCTTTGTTTTGATGTATAAATGTCGCAGGGTTTTGAAAGGAATTCAGTTTCAGATTCAGGAACTGTACGTCCCTAAAACCAAGCCGCCTTACCTGATAAATTCCAGAGCCCAATCAGGGATGTGGTTCCCTCTGGTGGAGATAAAGTCCAAGCCTCATTATCATATGCTGCTGGCACTCGGATGAGTCCCACCCCTTGTTGACTTAAGATTACACATTGATGTTCCAGGCACAGAGAGTGAGTTGCGCTACGTTTATTAGGACCCTGCATGGAATCGCAAAGCTTGTGGATGTCCTTACAGTCAGATGGGGAATTCAGATGGATTACTTCGCCCGCATACAGCATGTTCCAGCGCGTGCACATGTGCCATAAACTACTGCTGAAATCCTCTCGACATGACGTGAGGTCATTTGCGGGCCAATACCCTGAAATATCTCCGTGTCTTAAAGGGCTGCAAGGACACAAATGGGGTGCGAGGTGTTCAAGTGAAATCCCATTACCTCAGCATGAGTGGCAACACCCTGTGAATAAGGGCGCTACTTTGTAACTGATACTGTAGCTATTTAAATGGTAATCCCAACTTGAGACCTGCGCGGTGTCGGACTCGAGTAATAAGGCTTGTGACAGAAACCGAGTCACAGAGCTCTCGTGAAACAAAGGTGATGTGACAGCTTGAAATACTTCAGCAGAACAAAATATTTGAATATTACAGACAGCAAGTAGTTGATGCTTTCGGTGGAAATTTGCCTTAAGATCCCCCTTGACGTGTCATATTAAGCAGTTGTGGCACCTGCAGGAGGTGAAGCCCCTCATGGTTAAAATCGTGGCGCCACAGCTGGAAACCCTCGACACATCACAGTGAATGTCATCGCAAAATGCCTCCGCAGAATGCTCTTTATTGTTCTGACTTAGAGGAGTTTTGCATGCATATGACGCTGGATGTTTCATACATTATGCATGCTCAATTCACAGATGCTGGCATGTAATGATGCACCCCCTGAGCGTGGAATAGCATCTCATGAAGAAGCAAGCTGTCAGCCGTAACAATACCTGTGTGCGGGGACGTGCACGCGAGTGTGTTTGGATTGAATCCAGCTGGATTTGCTCAGATCCGCAGCTGCGAGGGTTAACCAGGCATGCGTGAGGCAGGTGAGGTGCACTGTATCATCTCCATGCACCGGCGTGTTGCTTGACGGCCCCTCTGCTCTTTTAATGGCAGATAACAGGATTATCGCAACGGCTGGGTTCATGAGAGGGGGCCACAGACGACCCCGGGGTTGAGAAACCCGAGCGCTCGCTCATGGCAGAGGCGCAGGATCCGTCTTTAATTTATTCCACCGGTGCGTTGAATCATGCAGGTTGTTTCTGAGGGTGCCGCTGCTTATGCGGTGCGGAGGACCCAGAGAATGATTTATTCCCACTGCGGCTGGGTTGTTTAATCTGCACATGGAATGACAAAGTCTCTTAGAAGTTTGTGTTCTGTACTACTTCAAGCTGGGGGTTCTCTCCTGGTGCTTGCTCCTAATAAACACTGCCTGTGTAATAGATAACTAGCGGGGATACCAGTAATTTGCTGCATCTAAAGAGGTGGTGTGATGCCTGCAGATTATCTCTGCTGTGATAGTCTCTTATCTGCTCCGCTGGAGGGAGTTCATTTCCTCTCGGTTCAGGTTCATCTTTGGAGTGCATGTATTTCTCACCTGTTGAACGGACCAGCAGGTCATCCTCAATGAGTACCAGCTGGTTACGTCTGGCCAGAAGATGGTACTTAATATCTTTGTCTGCGGGTTTTGATTGGACAAAGTAATACATGTGCGGTGCTTGACTTAACCAACTAATAGACTCATTTTTTTAACCAGACTAGCTGTGGCGCGGCACCGTAGCCACCCTACAGCGCTTGTACACTTCAGGCTTTGCTGTCTTTTGTCCATGGCAATTATTGAATGTGAGTCATACCTCCAGTATAGCGTTGGCCAGTCTTCACCAAGGAGGGTGCTGAGGAGACTCTGAGAGCTCCTACTATAGATTTATTGTGTGATGAAGAGGACTGTAGTGTCCAGTATGATGCTCAAATCATTCAGTTAGCTTTCATAAGTCACCTCTAATTAATGAAACATTTCTCAGTGGGGTTGGCATGGTGATCTTCAGTGGTTTCTGAGTTGCCTCTGATAGAACTGTGCCTGCACACGGGTCCTGGTCTCGTCATGTACTCGGCAACACATCAGGAGATGCTGTCTGGAATGCTCCTCATCCATCCACGCGCAGCACCCACCACTGTATGCAGGGCTACAGTTGCAGCTACTTATTTCCTATTGCACATTTCACTTGTGTTTGACTTTATTTGGTCTAAGATACCATAGCAACAATCAAATTTCCGTTGATATGATTGAGATTGTCCTATAAGCACTGTTGTAAATGATACAAACAGCCCTCTGGCCTGGCCCAGAGTTAAACATTAATGTTTACACCGAAAGTTGACCTCAAAGCACTTCATTTTACACAGCTTTTATTTAACATGACCGGCACATTAGTCTGCAATGTGCTGCAACACTGCAGTCAATGAATATGGAGAGACGTTTCCACAGTAATTCATTTCATTTTACATATGGCTCTGCTTTTGTCACGCTCCTCTCTGTGTGTGCAGATGATGAGCCACACATCTGCATTTATGTTTGATGCCTTCGGTGGGGCAGCGCCGTCATGTTTTTGATTCAGCTGAGGCCCACCATGCGCTCTCATGTGGCTGGGTCTTGTTGCGTGAAAGCTGGCCACGCGAGACTAGGCCCTCCACACGCACTGGAAAAGACGTATATTAAATTTCAGAATGTCTGTGTTTTATGAATGGATGCCGAAGCGTTCAGATGAAGACTGACTTAAATCAGAAAAAAACAAATTTAGCCACAGATTTGGGGACCTATCCAAGTGTGCATTGCATTTACGTGTGTCTTACTGTTACATAAGAATGTGAACCACCCAGCTACCGTTCAGTTCTTTGAATCCAGTGCAGGAGCTGTATTGTCTAACAGAGTTTCCTGTCTTTTATACAGCTAGCTCTACCTTCCAAGTTTCTATTGTGGCAAAACCTGAAAGCGAGTAGCACATTGTTCAACAGCCAGTCACCGAATGTATTCATGACTGCGGGTAACTCTCCTAAAGCCATGTGTTGCTCAGAAACTTGCTGTTGCTGTGTCAACAATAAACATTATTAAGAGGGCGTAGACATTTGTCCATGATTGTTCTGACATTGGATTGCTGCCTGGCGCTCCACATACCGTTGGCTGAAACATGCACGTACCGGCACATTGAGTAAACATGCTTGGGAAGTGACAGGAAGGCAAAGACATGCGCCAGCGCCCTTTTGACAGTCTTGACAGGTGACGAATGGCTCTGACATTGACTTTGAGTGGCTCATTGTGAGAAGTGAAGGCAATAGGTTGGTGGTTGTAGCAGCCCTTTTTTCCCCCCACTTCCCTTTTGAGTTTTGTATTATAATTGTTGTCATAGACAGTAAAACAAGGTTCACCTTGTTTTGGATCACCAACTCAAGGGCTAAACAATATATCACAAGTGGAGAGTATTTCTTCATTGAAAGTAGAATAAATGATGGCACCAACAATATATACTGTACATAGGTTGTGTACAGGAGAGTACGTTCTCCCATGGAGGCCTGGTTGTTGGCTGGCTGTCCTGAGTGTCCCAGCAACTGCTGATCTACTCGGGTTTTCACACAACCATCTCTAAGGGTTACAGAGGATGGACCCAAGAAGAGAAGACATCCAGTGAGCAGGAGTTTACTAGGAGAAGCGGTGGTGATGCCAGAGGTCAGAGGTCAGATGAGGTCAGTGAACCATGGTTACAAGCGAGGAAGCAGGAGAGCATCTCTGAACACACAACACGTCCAACCTTGAGGCAGATGGGCTGCAGCAGCGGGTGGATCTCCTGTCAGCTAAGAACAGGGAAGGCCACAATTCACGCAGACACACAAAAAATGGACACTAGAACGTTGGACAAAAACATTGCCTGGTCTGATGAGTCTGGAAGTCTGCTGCATCCGGATGGTCGGGTCAGAATTTGGTGTAAACACGAACACGTGGATCCATTCCTGCTTTGTATCAACGGTTCAGGCTGGTGGGGGTGTAGTCGGGGGAGGGCGTAGAGTCAGAGGGCTTAGTAGGAAGTGAACATTGTTTGAATACCACAGCCTACCTGTATGACTATTGTTGCTGACCATATACATATAGTATACAGTATGTGGTGACTGACAGCGGCCTGTCAACTGTACTAAATTTTTAATATTTTATTTCTAAAGAAATATTTTTTTTTCATTTGTGCACCTTTTACACCAGTAAAGGGGTTGAGTATGTCTCATGTCCATCACTGGAGGTTTTATGCAATGATGTTGTGCTGGTTGGTTTCAGCTGGATGAATGCAGCATGTTTTTGATAAAACAGCACAGCTATCTTCCATGACTACCTACTGCAGGGAGTCTTGGCTATATTAAGCTGCATATCTGAAGTTCTCAGCCTCTCCTCTCTCTCACACACAGACACACACGTGCGCACACACACACGTGCGCACACACACGTGCGCACACGCACAGAGTAAAGAGCACCGCTTGCTCTCAGATTTACTGGGTATTTCTGGTCCATCTTCTTTTTGAAATCTGCTCCGTTGTGAACCTTGACTGCCTGTCAGCTTGTCAGGAGTAAATGTGTGGGCTCCTCTCTTTGTCTATATATTTAACAGAGTTTAAACTCCGCACATACACGTGTATGTTTTGTGACTCAGCTGTCAGCTGCACAAGGTGCCTGATGTCTTGAATGAAGAATTAAGGGTTCTAAGACATGAATGAGTCCCGATCCTGTGACATTAGGAAAGTGTTTGTGTCAGCCACACCAGCAGATGGGAGGACATGTACGGTTTGTCAGTGTCTGGGTTGCTGTTTTTTTTCGTCCTGAGGGCGGTTCCTGTGGTCACTCCTCTCATTTCACAGAACCCCACTGCGCCATGGGAAGAGCCCTCAAGGTCACAACAAACAAGGCCCGCGCACAACCACATAATAAGCATTTCCTCCTCAACAGGGCTGACTGATCACAGGGACCAGAGCTTGGCCTTGGATGAAAACACTTTCCCCGCTCCTTCAGACGAATGTGCCGTCTGAAGGATAACACTGTTTCTCATCTCTAATTCTGGCGTTATTTGCGGGCCTCTTGACTGAGGGGCAGCTTGGGCGAGTCTGACAGGATGATTCTGTAAATTGTTTCTGCGCTGGACAATTTGAAAGCGAAGCATTTGATGTCAAGGTGTTTTTTTTAACAGTGATAAATAATTTGATGATGGAGGTCAAAATAGAGGAGAAGTTTGAAAAGTGATTTCAAACCTGATTTTGATTGACGCAGCTTAATTCCCTCGGGAAGTTCCTCTGTGTGTTTTGAGAGAAATGGGTGTAGAATGAATGACGCATGAATGAAGCTAAGAAGGTTACAAGGATGAAACGTGCAGAGGAGTATGAGGTTATGATTTAATCTTCATCTACCTCATGTGTCCTGATCATTGGCCCTTCGAAAAATGAATTCCCTCATGAACTCTGGTCCAGGTCTCATCTTGGTGCACCTGGTCAAAGGCATCGCTGAGCTGCATTTCCCTGATAAGTATAGGGGTTAGATTTCCCCTGTGTCTCATTTTCTTTTCCTGCTTATTATCCACGCCATGGCATGTTATGTTTTACATTGCAGTTATAGTTTGTCGGGATCATGCAATTTTCAGGGCAGATTTAGGTTAAGACTCCAGTTCAGACAGGAACCTGGAGGCCTTTTTGAAAAACTTTCTGAAGGTTAAACAAGCCAAAAAACAAAATAAAAAAAAAACCCAAACCCAAACACAAAATACAGATTTTTTTTTAATTAGTAAAAAAAAAAAAAAAGACGAAATGAAACAAACAGTAAAATGATGTTGCCTGGTTGTTTTTAATCAATTACTCTTTTTTTGAGCACAACAGTTGGAGTGACGTATAGACGGGGGTTTTGAGTTGAGTGAATTCTAGGATGAGCTGAATTCCCTATGCAGACCGTATACAAGAAATGAAAATACGCAGTGAAATGATGAAAACGAGAGGTTAGTTGCGGTGTTTGTGAGGAGAAGGAAATGTTTTGAATATCAGAGAAGCGTTGCTCATCTCTGAGAGATGGAGACTCAGGCAGGTGGAACCCAACTAGCAATAAAATAGCTCAGAGATAATCAGTTTGATCTGAGGGAGCAGTGATGATATAAAAACCACAAGAAACAAAGGTGTTCTCCATCAGATCCACTGCCTACTTTATTCTTCTCACTGTCAGTTTGATCTGGTTGTCCCGATACTCAAGGGAAGCGGGGTTCTCAGTTCGAGGTGTTAATTGGATGTGATTTTCTAATTTAGCTCTTGCACCGTGTTGGCAGCCTCCCAACACCGTTATTGCCTTCACAGAGTTTGGGTGGTGTGTGAACTGGACCTGTGGCCTAAACTTCAGACTCACTGAATGAGGTGGACCTGCGTCACAGTCAATTTCACCGTTCATTATCTCAACAACGCCAGCGCGAGCTGCTCTCTGCCTGCGTTTTCTTCCATGCAGCTCAGGTGTGTTGTAAGAGAGACATCTTCAAAAATAAAATCGGCAACATCTTCAATCCGCAGGGGGACAATTCGGTGATACAGCTGAAAGGGCAGCGATGTTCTAAACTTGATGGCCTTCCACTGCAGCAAAAAGCCAACACATTGCAGATTTCCGTCAGACCTCGTCTGCGCTAAACCAGCTGAAACCGAAAACACTTTTTCTTTTGGCTTTCCAACCGCACTGTGTCGGGATGCATGACATGAATATGCATAATAAGCCTCACATGTGACTGAGATTTTATGAAACAGTGACATGAACCTGCCTGGACAGGATCTGGTTTTGTGTGTCAGCGCAGTTAAGAACCCAGCTTCATCACCGCAACGTCTGATCATGAAGACATGTTTCATTTAGAATTCTGCAATGGAGACATGCCAAGAGTTTTTATTACACTCCTCCTTGAAATCTGAAAGTAGTAGCAGTAGTACTTGTAGTATTAATCTACTTATTATTACCAGCCCATCTGTATTGCTCAAAAAGAATGTGGTCCGAGTTGCTTTATATAAAATGTGCCCTGATATAACTGCTATAATGGCTGAATGACGTGAACGATGTGTAATGTGTTAGCGTGGAACCCATCGACGCCGTCCACAGCCAAGAACTGCTCATTGGCTACTTAGTGAATCCAGCTCCCTGACAGGTAGTCAGTGGCAACAGATGTGTGTACAGTAATTGCACTGTGTATTGGAAACCCTGCAGACTGCTCTGCCACTACTCATCTACCACTAGTAGCTTGTAGTTATTCATACTGCATTGAATCAATTCCCTCTGCCGCCAGTTGGCTCGGAGGCGTTGCTGTATTCCTCAGTCAGGCGAGAATGGGTCCCGATGACACTTTACAACATCTGGCTACATTTCAGTAATCACTCTCTTCTCGCAGTGATGTAAGTGGGATGCAAAGAAAATGAAAAGTTAAGGCTGCCATCGTCAATGCAGCCCCCACTCAGCTATTATGGCAATCCAAACAGGGTGACACTGACTAATTAGAGTGAGCAGCATTGAAGGTTCCG
>CAAKHG010017931.1:34264-57285 GCA_901007715.1 Dactylopterus volitans
TTTGTGCTTCTGATTGATCGTGTTACTTGCAGTTGAGTGTTTAAATGCAGTTTCTGCGGGCTGACCGACTGCCTGATTGACTGCCTGACTGACTGACTGACTGTCGTGACCGGTATCTTACCTCTCTCTTTTTCTCCTTCTCTGTCTCCTTCCACCCACCATGATGTTTGTGCTTAGAGTTTTTAGAGAGTGAAGCATGAAGTGTTTTGTGCTCCTCTCAAGGCCAGACCCAGTTACTGCAGTAACATGCAGTCAGTGCCTGGAATAGGAATAAGCAGAGCCCCCCGGTGTCCCTGCTATAAGTTAATGTCACATCAATGTTTTATTCTATTTTCAGGTGAAATAGTCCCTGCTGATGTTTAAAAAAATCAGCACAGTTTTTATGTCTTGTAATTACAGAAGAGTGCCAACAAGGGTAAAGTGAAACATTGATGTAGACTGATACATTCGTCCAATCACTGACGATCAACGATCACTAATGCAAAGTGAAAACTTCGAGATAGCTGCCAAGAAAAAAAGGCTGATGACATTTTGTTATTCACTCATTAGCATGCTGTTTTTCATTTAAATATTTGGAAATAAAATTATTTGATATTTTTCTTTAGACATAAGTGTAACAAATGTGTGTAATGGATATATCACATCTGAATATTGATCGCTGCCCACTGAATCGAATTGAGGAAAAAAAAATGCAGTAAATCAAAACTTATTGAAATCTGCAAATGTAATATTGTTGCCCAAAGAATCAATCTAATATCATATCAGGATGAAACTTTTGATTTACTCCTTGTGCTAACCGTCCACTCAGCCGGTCTAGCATGTTCGCTGTCCCGCTTGTGGCACCTCACATCTCTGAAAAAATCAAGATAAAGTCCGTTTTCAGCAAATTAAAATATTTCTGTCTTATGGTTGTAACTGTTCACCCCCTCAGTCCTTCCCCCCATGCAAGTATATTTCTATTGCAGTGTGCACTTATCTATTTTTACAGGAAAATTTTAGTAAAATACTTGTACTGCTTGACAGATCTTGAAGTCGTTAGTTTCCTGTGTTTTAGGTCACTGGAGGGAAGTTAAAAAGCCTAAAATCAAGGTTCAAAGTGTCTTTTTTGCGCTGCCGGAACTGACAGGATAAAAGCGGCATTTTAAAATGTAAAAATATATATGGCAGACAAACATTTCAGCATCATCAGTTTCATTTCCAGACTTTCAACAGTCAGAGATTATAAAATGTTGCAGCAACCGATACAGTTGTGCAACAGACTCCAACCAATATTTTTTCTTATTCCAGCCAAGAAAACAAGCGCTGAATCTGCAAAATTAAAAAGAAATACCCACACATATTGTCAAGATCTTTGGCTCGGAGGGCAGGAAGTAAATAACAGCGATGGAGGAGATGGAGGAAAGTGCGTAATGTGGCAGTTCAGATGTGATTACGAGAGAAAGATCCTTGCAAAAAGTCAGCAAATATGCGGGATGTGGTCCGTACCTCCTGCAGAAGACACATTTTCAAAAGATTTAAAGGATTTGGCTGCTATGGAGCCAGTGGACATTGGCAACTACCTGGTTCTCCAGACGTCTTTCTACAGCAAACAACAAATGAAGGCACACAAAAGTATGGAGGCTTACAATGACTTTCTCACCTGGGCTCAAAAATATTCGACAGCGAACTCTGTTTGGTGTTCGCCAGGATGAGTAGTTTTATTAGCATCCGTAAGCAATCATCCGACTCTGCTCCTCCAGAGCGTAGGCGAAGATTTAAGAGCCCTTTTTTTCCGGCGTTATCCTGTTTCATCAATTTGAGCAACCAGAAACGACGCAAAAACATCGGCAAAGCGACTTACCCAGAGTATCTACTATCTACTTTCTCCGGTAGTAAATCACTTCCTGTCCTCCATTTGTGTTTCGCGCCTGCTGCTCAACACGGAACTGACATCAAGTGAAAACCTCCTATTAGAATATAGAATTGCGTTGATGATTGGCTTCCTTCACTGGTCACTCAAAATTCCTTCAGATTCCTCTCCAAGAACCAAGAGCCTCCGTTTCACTGAAGATCTTCAAACATCGTGGGCGTCCTTGGTGTAAAACATCCAGCCAGTAAACTAGACAATCACAGCAGAGATCTTCCTGAGCTATATGGGAAAAATTCTCACCCCTGAACAGGCAGCCTGGCAGCAGTGAAAATTAAATTGGCACACCTTTGCAATTTCACACTGATCCTGCAGCCGCGGAGAGATGTTAATCCAAGACTGTGCTCCTCACACTCCTAATGGAAACACACACACACACACACACACACTCCACTCTGCCTCAACTCCGGTTGAATCACGACTGACCTGTGTCTCGCACTCTTTTGAGAATCATCCCCTCGTCCTCCCTCGTCGCTCGCTTCCGCTCTCTATGTTCAACCTTCTATGTCCTTTGCATGTCTTCACTTCAGGCCAGTGAATAAATTTGAACTTAATTACATTTAGAAAGGCCACTCAGGTGCACAAGAGCAGCGTGTGTTCAGACTATTAAAGCAAGTCGTTCGTGCTCAAGTTCATTGAACACTCCAAATGAAAGTTGGTGCGTAGGCTTTCGCGCTGCTCCGGGTCATCGGGTTTGAGGCTGTGCTCGCACTTAAAGGCCCTTGATTATTTCCTCATGCAGGTTAACGTTAGGTGATGGCTGATGTCGGCGGGTCACTCGTCATGTGTACAAATAGCCGTGGGTACAATGTAAATACAAATGCAGCAAATTAAAGTGTTTGTTTACATCACATGTGCTCTTGCACTGAGCTGGGCGATACCTACAGCTGCGATATTTTTAGGCGATGAAGTGATGCACTTTACATCCACCATGCTGTTATGTTTTTTGATCATGTGTTAAATGGGTGACACCTTCTTTCATTGTAGACTCGTGCAGCACGGATGCTCACGGATGGATGCAGCTGTTGATAGACTCGTATCAGGCACACACTTGATGCCAAGTACTCAGAGGACCATGAGAGGCTCTTCTTCCTTTCCTCCCTTCTGCTGCTTCTCATTTCCACTGTTAAAGGGAGGTTTTTGGGTTTTTTTTTTTTTTTTTTGGTAACTGTCACCAAGTACTTGCTCCAAGGGGAATCATTTTGTCTCTAGACTATAATTGTTTTATGAAATAAGGGCCTTGAGGTAGCTTCTGTTATTATTGGGTTTATCTGAATAAAGCGGAATAAGTTTGAATTGAATCGACTTGACACTCCAGTGTGGATGGATTTTTAAAAGAGAATGAATTGACAATTCACAGTAGTAAGAAATCTTTTGAGGACAGTTTATCTTTTGCAGAGACAGGCCTCTTTCTCTGTGTGTGTGTGTATGTGTGTGTGTGTGTGTGCGCCTCTCTTGATGAAGGCACAGTTGAGACGAAATGTTATTTCATTCATTTTTCCTTTGAAATTTTAATCTTTTGTGCCAGTCAGAGCGTTGTCTGGAAAACTTTTTCCAAAGCTTCATCAGAACAAGTGTTGCGGCAAGTTTATTTTACCAATGAGCGCGCTGCAGCTGTGTGACAGCTAACCTTTGCTCTTTTGCTTCTGTGTACTGTAAATTCACTGGCATCGTGACAGGAATTATTTAAGAGGTCTGCAGGAGTTGAAGAAAAGTGTCTGACCAGAGCTGAGAACGTAGGAAGAGTGTGCGACGTGTTGGCAGCCAGTCCTCCGGCGCGTTCTCACAAAGTTAAGCAGCTGATTTCAATGACAACATTTTTGCAAGAACTGAATTTGGAAATTTGCCATCCAGCACCTGAAGCCACTGGTAGGAAAAAAATAAATAAAGCTTGTTTGATTTTGGATTCGGTTGCTAAGAAGGATTACTTTCATGAAAAGTGCAAGTGATATTCTTTGACAGCGCAGGGAGACCGTTGACAGTCCAACGGCGGGACGTTTGACGTGTCCTGTCCTCAGCACGAGCTTCTGGCATGTCGTCAACAGGTGAAGAGGCGCAGCAGGACAAGGAGCCGGGTCGCACTGCAGCAGGGCTCATTATTGCTGGTGTCATCAAACACTGGCGCTCTGTGCTCAACCTTGCGCCTCCACGTTGTTCCTTCACTTCCTCTCATCCAAATTTCATCTCTCCCTGCAGAAACATGCCATCCGGATTTTTTTTTTTTTTTTTTTTTTTATATGAAAGTGGAAGATGTGCCACGTTCTTGATCCCGAGTTTTTGATCATGTGTGTGCAGCCAGTCCACTCGCGCACTCACACACACACGGCTGGGAGAGAGAGATTAAAAGCTCATTTTTAGGGGGACATTTCTACCGCACCGTTGTGGAGCATTCCTATTATTTTTTAATGAACAGCGCGGTCTCGTGTCCTGTTCACCACATGAGATGTTGAGCCTTTTTTTTTGTGTCCTTTTGTAGTTTGTTCTTATTTGAGAAGTGAAAGCTGTTTCCTCACCCACATGGCCTTCTGTCCCCAGAACGTTGTTCACTCATGTCTGGACTATAGCTGCTTTCCAGAAGATGCCTCTTAAATGACACTCAGTGTTGTCTAGGACATACGTACATTGTGCAATTGCAAATAGCTACCTTATGTGCACTGGAAAGGTCGAGGGTCAGGAAAAGTACTTCAGAGTGAATACTTAAACGTGATGTAGAGTCCTTTCACAGCAAAAAACAAAACAAAACAACAACTCCTAAAAGCGTTTATTGAGTACCACCTGATTGGTGAGGCTCCTCTGCAGAATTTGTGGAGTTCTATCATGACATTGGATACTTTTTTGCTGTTGTCATTGTTATTATATGTGATATATTTATGGAGCAACTTTCAAAATCAATGTTACTAAGCACTTAACGAAGACATGAAGATTCAGAAAATCACCAGTTCAAAAACCAGACACAAGAGTAACACAACGGAGAAAGGATGTCATGTAAACACGTGTTTAAGAATTTAAAAGCCCTCACTGACCCAGCTGACCTGCTTCCTCGGGTGGATCGTTTCACAGCCGCTGGGCACTGATTGCACATGCCCCGTCCTTTTTAGTTTTCAGGCAGGCTCCTAAACCAGATAATAAACAGGATTTCAAAGTATGTACCCGCTTGTATGGCGATACATTGTAAAAGGTTAACGACATAGCTTGGAATGACATCATAACCCTGACCATGACAAGTTATTACGTAAGATTTAAGAATCAATCCTACATCCTGTTAACCTCGCGACCACTTAGGACCTGCATGAGAATGGGCTGGGACTTACGCAGATCATCAGGTCTGTCGGGTCAAAAGGCTCTTGCCTTTATAGATGGTGTAAAAGCCTGCAAAATGGTCTCTATGTTGTTGAAAGGTAAGATATTTATTTTGTCTTATTTTTGAACTAGCGGGATTAATATTCCCCAGAGAACAGAATTTGCTTCATGTCAGAAACTGCCTAAGATCTGTTTTATCTGTTCTGAGTTGAAGAAAATTGTTGTACGTTCAGATTTTAATGTCACCAGTTACTGAACTCTGATCTGTAGGACTAAATGGCCGATGGGCTGCATTGATTCGGTGCTGTCCTGTTCTCCAGGCACTTGCCATTGCCCCATTTACCCATTCCCACTCACATTCACATACACATTTATACCCTGATGGTGGAAGCTGCCATGCAAGGTGCTTCCTGCAAATTAGGGGTTCAATATCTTGCTCAAGGGCACTTTGGAATAGTTTTACCAGGAACCTTATGATTATTAGATAGCCACTACCAACTGAGCAATGCCACCCCTCGACTCCTGGGCGTGTTGATCTGAATGTCATCAGCATAAAAGAAAGAAAGAAACACTGTCTCTGTAAAAAGTGTCCAGTGGGAAGCTTGCATAAAGAAAATGAAAGTGGTCCTAGAGCCGATTCTTGAGTTGCACCATGCATGACATTAGAGACCATGTTTCCGTCCTGGCCCGATGGGCATTAAATAAATAAATAAATGAATAAATAAATATAATAGATGGGATGTTATTAAAACCAGCTGAATTCCACACAGCCTTCATGTTCATTTTGTTTAATGAAACTGAGTCTTGACTCCTCAGTGTGATAAACAGACATTTTGCATGCACAGTTCAATGCTGAGAGACTTATGTGAAAACTTACAGCATTCAAACATTAAATAATAATTCAGTCATTGCAGTCACTGAGAATTTTAATCTATTAATCACACCAGACTTGAGCAAATGCCTTTCCATTGTCATCCTTCATCCTTTTTGTGTTTAAACTATTCACAAAATTAGGGTTAATTAATTTTTCATTCCCTGTGTGTTCCCTCTAATTTTGTATGTAGGAGGTTCGCCAGGCTGCCTGGGATATCGAATTGTCTTAGCACTCATCATGCAGATAAGTGCTGTAATGATGTCATTTCAATTTCTCTCAGTTCTTACCCATTTGTAATCAATTTTACAGTGTGACTAAGAGTGTCTCTTCTTCTCAGCCACCGAGTGCAGAAGGAACATGAGTCTGTGAGGGCAAAGAAGGAAAATGAAAGCAAGACTCAGACAGAGTTCTGCCCGTCCATATAGTACTTTCTAAAACTGGGGAATATTAATTTGTGCAGTCATCTTTGCCTGCCAGTACAAGTACACTTTTGGACATGTTTCATCAAAGGCAGAACACTTGTTTAGAGTGTGAGCAGAGGGTCAAAAAACACATAAGCTTGGTGTTTGACCTTTAATATTAAAAGCATTTTACTCAAAAATCTAAAACCAGCACATCCTCACCCACAAACACCCATAAACACGTCCACAACGTCAGACACCAACTCTCTCTAAGACTGGAAATGCAGCCCAAGTGATCACTCTTTATGCTGTTTCTGCAACATTTTCTGTGTCGTCTCAGTTCTGTGCGTGTCTGTTGGCGTGTGTCTGTTGGCGTGTGTGTGGGTGGCTCGGTGTGTGTTTACACCCACACACGTTTTTGACTTGTTAGGGAATCTACGGATCTCCTTCCTTTTTTTTTTGCTTTCCTCTGTGACTTTGCTTCACTGCTGAATAAAGAACAAGCCTCGTCAGCTGTTTCGAGAATTCTGAAAGCTTTCTCTCTTTGCGAAGTTGGCATGTTGCACCTCGATATATTACAAAATGAGGCGGTTGCTCACATGAAGATAAACAAATTGCTTCCATATTGATTGATTGCAAAAATCATCAAGATAAACGAGAGTAACAGTTTTGTTAATGTCATTTTTCTGGGAACTCTTTAGGCCTCTGAGATGCTCTTCACTAGAACAACCTTATGACCTGCTATGGTTGGCGCACACACACACACACACACACACACACACACACACACACACACACACACACACACTGGGGGGGGGGGGTCTTTCTCCAAAGGGGATGGTGATCAACAGGCTCATCATTCTGCTGCTGAAGCGTACAGGCTCATCAGTGAAATGGCTTAATGAGGTGAGTGTTTGGCCTCCATCTTGCATGGTCAGCCACCTCTTCAATGCACAATGCCAAGGGCAATTTTATGTCACGGTTACAATTCTGCGAAATTGTACTTCTAGTTGTTGCTGTCTGGCGGTTGCTGAAAACTGCTAGAAAAGGGGGGGTACAAGAACATGAGTGAGATTTTGGATTTCAAAGCACTGGCAGGGAGTATTTTCTGTCCTGCTATTTAAGGTGCATGCGCTCTCAGTGTATGTGCTGTTAAGTGCTTAGTAAAGATCTACGTTGGCGACACACACGACCCCCAGGTTTCCCTTGGTCCCGTGTCTGGCGCTCCGATCGGCCTTCGTGACTGTGGCTCATCACTGACTGATCTCAGACATCCAACCTGCCAAATACATCAACTACGAATCGACAGGCCTCTCGTTAATTGTCTCGTCTAAAGTTCACGCACAGCAGCCAAGCACCGACTTACAACCCTCATTTTGATTCTGATCCACGGCAGGACCGAACCGCCGAAACACGTTGGCAATATTTCCAGTTTCTAGGCTTTTTTTTTTTTTCCAGCTTTTTGGAGACGCCACGATGGCCCCCAGCTAGACGTGAACTGAGGGAGTGAGGTCACGGCAGACGCGAGTGGGCGGTGGGTGAAGGCCATACGTATGTCGCGGTTTAGAGCTGCTGAGAAAGACTCCCCATGATAAGGAAACTTTGTGTCATCATACAGTAAGAAAGTACGCAGGTCGATGTAACTGATTTAGTGTTTTGGAACTTTCTAAACAATATTTTTTGTGGTGAAAAAAATACTGTGCGTGTAAAGACTTGTTTGACGTGGACCATTAATCGGATAGAGATAGGTGACATTAAAACTAGTTGAACTTCCAGAAACTCCACAACTCGCTGCACAGCCCAACATGACAACCAAGCAGCTCTGACAGTGGGTCAGGATCCCTGAAGGTGCTGCAGTGACATTGTGCCTCGCTCAGATTGACAGGCAGGGAAATGGATCTGCGAATGGCTCCACATTCAGGTTGTTGCGCTGGTCCTGCAGCCCCAAAGTCAGGCCTCCCCGCGCCTATCTTCCCTGCGCGCTAAAATTGCGCTTGGCACTTGTTCACTCCAATTATCATCCACTGCAAGTAGTCAGCGGTGTTGCTCGCTGTGTGTCCCGCTCTTATCACTCCGTCGCGCTCTCAGCTGCGTTCTCCAGCCACAGTGTTCTTGCCTCTCCTGGGCCACCTTCACTTTTGCATCCCCGCGAATCAACGCTCATTTATGCAGAGAGCCAAACCTCATGAGTCATTGCTTGCCCAGCATGGTGGAAATGAGTGTGAGCCCCTGGTCTTTTATTATCCAGACACCTGCCAAGCCGGCGCCATTTTAATTAGAGAAGATATCCATTGCAGCGCTTGGCTGGCATGACCCCACACAAAGGGCCGAGGAGCTCTTATGAAGGGACTGCAGAGAGGACAATGAAGTGATTTATACGTAGTAGATGGTCAATTATAAGTATAGTGAAGTACATTAGTGTCTTACAATTTTCAGTGTATAAAATATTTGATGTTAGATCAAATGATAACTTGATCATTAGAACCTTACTTTGTTGGTATAGATTCAGTTTTTTCTTCCAGGTCACATCAGCAGTTATTTGGGCAGAAACAGTACAGTGGTCTAATAATTAACATGACTAAGATATGAACACACATGGAAACAGATCCTATGGAGTACACGCCTTGTTTGGAAGCAATCAAGCATAAAGGATGAGAGGTGATTGTGAAGACAGCTGGGGAAAGCTTGTCTAATATGTGAGGGTAATCAATTCACAGTGTTGATGATAATCTAATTTTGTTTATGAGCTGATTTTCTATGCTCAGAATGAACTAATACATACCGCAGCCGTATAGCTGTTCAGGGTGAGCAGTTTTTCCTCCCCTCTCTTCACACTTCCACACTTGAATCAGCGCTGAGGCTTCTGTCACACCGCCGTCCTTTTGTAAACCAGCACTTTGTCTCGTGCAGTTGAGATGAAGTCGCTGAACACATCCTTGCCGTCTACGCTGTTCTGTGTTGTTCCTGAAAGGGTATCTGGTGATTAGATCTCTGCGCCTTCTGTTTGCTTCCATACCGTCATCCCATGTAACTGAGCACTGACCTTCAGATGTTGTCTTGTTTCTGTTTGGACTCGCTGTCCCCTGAATCAGGCGAGAACATCCCACATTAGATCATTTGCAAAGTGTTTTTGGGTGGTAACTCAACGTTTGCAGTGCCAAATCTGAGACGGAAGCTTGAAAAGTAAAGCCCTTTATTTTACTCATTTCTTAACAACTGCAACATATGTCTTCTGTTCAGGATAATCACACGATAACTTGAATTCCGAAGAAAATATACAGGGAAACACAAGAAAAACATGACCCACCAAATGGCCATGCATATGTCCTCAGAAAATATTGCAGACTGAACAACTGATATTCCATAACATACTGTTGCTCTTGTTTTGTTGATAATTAGCATTTATCATAATTTTGAGATGTTTTCATCTCTCAGTTCTTAACTGTTGATTCAAGCTTTATGACTTGGGCAAAGAGTGTGTTCAGTGGTTTCAGGGAAACGTCAGTTCCTCTACTTCTTTGCTCTGGGGCCAGATAAATCAATCCTCACGGGTGGGACAACGAGTTCAGCCACATCCACTCGTGCTAATGCATTTTCTGGGTAAAGAACCAAATGGCGCTTCATGAAACAGCAGCTCACCTGTGTCCATTGCCTGCACTTATTGGACAAATGCTTCACAGGACAAATGCTCTTTCTGGCTGTCTTCCATGTACATTACACATTCTGCAAGTGGAAGACCAGAGCCAGTTACATTTCAGGATTGGAAAAAAGAAAAAAAAAAGCCTGTTCAGATGGTGGTGACTCGGGATCACAGCTTTGGCTTCTTACTGTTTAGATCAGGTCTCTTTTTCTTTTTCTACTACTTTTTTTCCTTCCATTGGTCCCTACATCACTTAGAGTTATCAGGCAAATGCCCAAAGACATAATGGGGGAAAACACAGAAGCTCCCAGTCTCAGCCCTCTATCTTTATTTCTCTTAATAAACACTTACCTGTGTCTCTGTTACATGTACGACAAGTCAGAAAGTTGCCCCAGGGAGCTGACGCGCTTTGAAAAACTACTTTTGTTTAATAATGCATGATGATGCCTACTTATCCAGTTCCAGGCGTCTGCAGCGGCTGATGCACGCAGCCTACGGCTTCTGTGTAAGTGACCTTGTAGAGTGAAAGTAGCAATGTATTTTCTGAAAAAGCCATATACCGTAAAAGAGCCCATGCTCTCCTCATAAAACGCCAGTGACATGATAGCCGGAGCTATATGATGAACGTTTCTGTAGCTCTGCTTGAGAGGCATTTGACATGCAGCTGGACCAGAGGTCAGCAGGATTCTTCAGTCTGTCCTTGGGGACTCTTGTATTTTCACTCAAAGCTTAAGAATAAAATTTTGTGTGGAGGTGGTGCAGCCTTTCAGGAACCACAACTTTCCATTAGGCTATAGGTTACCGCTTTTATCTCAGCTGAACCGCAACTGTGATCGGTGCATCCACATGCTGAAAATGCATCCAAATCAATATTTCACATCCTCACAGTCCTTTTTTTTTTTTTTTTTTTTTTTAAATGCCACTGGCTCTACTGTCTCGTATGGGCTAAACATGACACATTTATTTTTGCCATGTTCGCCATCCCTGGGGCTCTGCTGTAGTACCATGGAACCAGCCGCCACATTCAGTGAAGAACTGAGTAGATTTTGGTGTCCAAGCACAAGGTCACGGTCAAGGTCAAGCGTCTGCACTCTGATTATCTAATATAATGGAATAGAAAGATAATCAACTATATCCAAAAGGCCATAGGTGAACTTTACGAAAACACCATCATTTTGTGTAAAAACACTCTTTTTACCATAACTCAGCCCCGTAAGTCAGAAACATAAGTTATGACCCTTTACTCAATGCTTCAAAGCCTTGTCTACATGTATTTTGGACTCTGGACAGATGTGGATATGAACATCTACTTGAGTGGTTGGCATACAACCACAAGGCGGTAATTTGAATGTCTGGCTCAACATTTTCTGGATGGTTGTTTGTATGGTTGTTTTCCAGTCAGATACCTTCTTTACTTTTGTGTCTTGTTTTTTTTTTGGTTTTGTTTTTTTTAATCTTTTCAAATACAGATGAAAGAATTGTCCTTGCAAAACTGTTGAGTCACCTGTGACTATTTGACACTTGAGTGAAAAATTGAGAACCCGGTAAATCGCGCAAGCTTTTCAATCATCCCGTCCCTTTTAACTGAGGCGCTTTTATTTTTATTTTTGCCTCAAGGCCTCGAGGCCTTAAATACAGAGCAGTCGGATCAAGTTCTCCTCGCTACATGCCACCCGTTTGACAGACGGCGGGAGACGCCCGAATCACATTAATTCATGCAGTGTAGCCAGATTAAACGTCACTCACACAAAACATCGCCGCAATTTTAGCGTTATAGCGAGGCACCGTGCAGGAAAGATTTTCAAGAGAGAATGTCAATTGACAAGCCGGTGGGAGAAAGTTAAGGCACACTGTGTGCGCCAGATGGTTAATTACTCGCACAGTTTGTGATCCATATTCAAACTTTTCTGTCGGTGAGTCTTCTGGATTTGCCGCCTGCATGAGAACGCTGATCATGATATATGAATGGCTTCGCACTGCGCTGACAGTTCAGGAACTCAAAAAACAATGAACCGTCAACTGTATTTCAACCCTCGTGTTTTTTTTTTGTTTTGTTTTTTTTAATAGCTTTCGCAGTTGTATTCTTGCCCCAATGTCACAGCGACAGCCTGTCGTTCATTTGTCGTATTTGGTGTCAATTTGTATTGTTATTCTGGTGAAATTCTCCGAAGCACTGATTAATGCGCCCCACAGAGGTAGGAACCTGCATTCATTTGGGCTCATCATCACCCATCAGTCATGGGCTTTTGGAGCGGCAGTTTTTTCTCAACTTCTGTCACCGAGCAACAAATGTTTGGATGAGCTGTGAGACAGAGCAACCAAACCGCTTTCTGGCTTTTCCTCGTCTGAGGGTATGAGAGTTTAGACCTTGATGGGAGTGACCTTGTTGCTGTAATCAAAAGTACCTCTGTTTATCCTCCCTCAGCTGAATTACACCCCCGCTCTCAATTCTGTAGGCTTCCACATGCTCTTCATTGTTTTCTTGACTTTGCTCTCTTATGCAACACATCTAGTTTCGTGGGAATATTGTCAGAGGATTATGAATCTCCAACTTTGCACTCCTCGCGGCTGTTGTCGAGATTATTCTCTCGCCTGGTGTTACAGTAAATAAGTCGCTTCAGATAAAGTAATTTGAAGAATTTGCCCAATGCTCTGGAGGGATTTCGGATTACACGGGCGGGCCGCGTGGCTGCGCTCGAGCGGGGTGCTAAGGGTGTTAGCGCACCCCCAGTGACGCAATCCGTTTCAGCATGCGTGGTCCAGGTTGTGTTATTTCAAGCATGTCAGTGCTAACCTGCTTTCCGTCTGCATTTCACTTAAGCGTTTAATCACCAGGTGGGTGCCAAGGGACCTGTCTCATGCCTGGGTGTTCAACCTCGCCCCCAAATGGGCGACCACCCGCTGTTACCCCAAAATTAACCACCTGCAGGATAGATCACAGGTCACACATGACAGGATGTGACGGCTACTCGCCTGACGGAAAGGTTAATACCATGCCTGTAAGGTCATTTAAATTCATGACAAGGGGGAAGGAGCGCGCGGGTGCGAGGCTGGGGAGCGGGGTGCACGCATGTTTGGGAGTGTTTAATTCAGCTGCTGCGCACAAGAGATTTCATTCATGTCAAGTCATGCAGAGGAGATTGGCAAGGGAGATTTTTGTGGTTGTAAGCAGCACGAGCAGGTGAAACATGTCGATGCTGAATGGGAGGTGAAGGGTCCGTTTAGCACGGCGGTGCGCTGGAGGCAGGAAGTCACCCATGTGAGTAATCAGGAGACCTTTCATACTGTTCAGTGGAGCTCACTTGGAAAATAGGTCTGCTCTAGTACTCGGACGGAAATCACACTCCTCTAGCTGAGCGGTAACACCTCAGGCAAGTGTAATGACTATTTGATGTCACGTATACCGGCATAAATTAACGGCACTGCAATGTTTGGGAGCTCGCAGCGGTTCGTTGTAGTTCATTCTGAGTCAGACAGCTAAGCCCTCAGTCTGCATTGGATGTGTGATTGTATTGGATGTAAATCTGATTTATGGCACGACATCACGACGGATGTTTGTGTTGTTGCTCAGAACTATTTGCATGTTGCATTGATTTCTTTGGGTTTTTATTAAATCTTTGCAGCCTCTCCTCACAACCAAGATGGATATGTTCGCCTCCAAATCGAGATTTTATCCGTGATTTCTTTTTAACGTCATTAATAACCTCATCTTCCAACAGAAGGTTGTCTCTCGTCAAGATCTAATTCATGCTAGACTTGCACAATACTGCAAACAGATTCCAAGTCTTACAGTGTAATGAGTTGTCATAATCAGAGTAAATCCTCAGCCCCAGGAGAGCTGCCAGGACACTTTTATGTTCATCAGTAAAGCACAACATTCCAAGTTTTTTCCACCTGAGAGACAAAGTCCTTTTTGAGAACTCATGAATATGGAAGAGAAACATTATCAGTCTTTCCTGCAGAGCTGGTAGAAATGAAATTTCAAATGAACAATTTTAGGTTGAGCACAAATCCCTCAAATCAATAGGGGAGGGATGGGTTCTATTGATATTCCATTGAATGAGTGCTTCATTTTTTTTTTCAATTGTGACAATCACGTGCGCTCATGTGACAATGCAGCTGTTCTTCTTGTCGGTGGAAGCAATTTGCAATTTCACGCACAAATAAGTTATTTAGAATAGGATCAAACTCATTTTACAGTCCTAACAACCCAAGTAATAGAGCAGTCTGTGTATAATTCAACTGACACATTTTGCACATTCATGACATTTTATTGGGGCAAATCAGTTTGTGGTCCTACAATGGACCTTCTCACTCTTTCCGATTCAACCATCAATCAAATATATCAAATTAACTCAGGTTGCTGCCAGTGATTTGCTGCAAAAAAAAAAAAAAAAAACCCCCAAAAAAACATGTTATCTGTGGTAAAGGTGATTGAAGCTAACAGAGTTGGTGTTACCTGTGCAGCCGACCATGTAGAGTGGGAGCCAAGGACCCCCAATGAGGAGGATTCTCCCTGAGGAAATAATAAATGCAAAAACGGGACACCTGTAACTGCTGGATAAATATTTGCTCGTATAATACTGAGTGTAAGTAGCTCTGTCACACTCAAGCACTCATTGTCTCGTTTGTCCGTCAGCCCTCTCAGTGACACCAGCATGGCAGCAGAAACGGCCGCTGATCCATCACTCGAACTCAGCACAGTGATGAAACACCACTGCCAGGCTGCCGTCCGTGCTGCATGAGGACGGTTGCAGGTGGATCCGGGGGCAAGCGGAGGGTTAACGTAGCGATCTCCTAAATTCCCTTCATCAGATTTTCCACAGGCTGACCTTTAACTGAACTTTCATTAAACACACAAAGTCCTCCTGGCTTGACTCTCCCACCTTCACAAGCGCCACGTTTGTCTCCTGCAAGTCAAATCTAATGAACTATGTTTGGACGGTCCTGCCTTCAACGTCTCCGATGAATTCCTCTCTTTTTACTATCGTGAGTGCCAGCTGGTTGAAAAGCCTTGATTTGATTTTGGGTGGCAGTGGGGTTTCAAAGGTTGGATTTTTGGAGTCGATCCCGAGACTGCAAATAAAAAAAGTCATTACTCTTGTAGTGAGTGCAGTTCATTAGCAGCAGAGCTTGTCAAGGTTAAAGTGTGCTGTGGCAGTGAATGGACTCACTCCTACTGTTAATTACCTTCTCACACGGTAAAACCGCAGGACCTCTCTGCGACACACAGAATCCATGCTGCAGCGGTCTGCCGGCAAAGCAGTCTTCACGGGTAACACCAAAGTTTTTTGTTGTGTTTTATTTTCATGTCGTGGATCTCTGTTGCGCTGGCGTTTGAGGCGGGTCGCGCTGTCGGTGGATGTGAAAGGCTGAGACAAGCTGTCATGGGGTGCACAGCGGATGTGCACTGTGGCACCGCCGCTGACGGTTTTTGCGCCCGTTTTTGCGCCCGTTTTTCGCAAGTCCGGATTGAAAAGAATGAATTTGTGTGCACAAAAGTCGCAACGTGTCCCTTACTAATGTTAAGTGTGTAATTCCACCAGTGCATCTGGGGCGATTGTGCATCTTTATTTCCATTTGTTCATGAAAAACATGAGAATTTTTTATTTTTTATTTTGCTTGTGAAAAATGCTAGGGATTTTTTTTCCTTACAATTTACACTGACAGAATGAATGTTGTGTATGTGTTGCGTTTGTGGTCAATTTGAAGTCTGGATGATGCAGACTGAATAATACGAGGGAGCCTCTGGAGTGAAGTGATTTATGGAGCAAACTGAGTCCTCGCAAGTATTGGTTAGCTATTCTCTCAACACCAGAGAAGCACTAAATCAATATCCCAGATTGATAATGGCCCTTACCTCAATAAGCAGATTGGGAGTTGTCAATGGAAGGACTAATCCACAGTAATAACAGTTAATACAGTATGTGAATGGTATTATAATGATACAGTTACATTGATTTAGCCACAGCTGGCCCCACACTCGGCTTTTAATGTCACATCCATCCCAGGCCCAACAGTACCTTACAGCACTGGCAAGCCCGTTGGTAGTCGCCCAGGTGCTCATGTGGAGATGATTCTTAATGATTGCGTAGTACTGTGCTGCCATCCTATCAAATATCCACTCATTAATGATAAAAAAAAATCAAATGGATAAATTGTCATTCAACCTCCCCGAAGAATGTACGTGTGTATGGTGTCAATTTTGATCACCCATCACGACTCTGAGGTTGAAATGTCAACGTAACATCCCCAGAAACCTAATCGTTAGACACTAATAATGCTATCAAACTACCAGACACATTCTTGCGTCATGCCAGAGGAATTACGTTGGTTTTGATGACCCTCACAGCCTCTCTCCTTGTCTAGCATCGCCTCGGGTGGAAGGTCGATTTAAAACATTGTCATTAGAAGAGAAAGCGCTGCTTACAATCCCGGGGAAATCCATCAAAGAAGAGGTGAGAGCAGTTGCATCTCTTTGCAACATGGAACACAGTGAAACCGCTAAATCTGAGGTCGCTTGTTCTGCCAACACAGACGTCCTATACACAAACACGCATGATACAGCATGGCGGCGTGCAACTTGGCAGCTGATAGCCAAGCTCTTGCAATCGCTGCTGCTCCAACAGAAGCACGCGGATTGAAAAGTATTGAGAAGCGAAATATGATTCCGTCTCATATGGGGAGCGGTGGGACCGGCTTCCTCTGTCAGAAGGCATTTATGATGGCTTTCTTCAGCTGTCATTTTGACAAAATGCCATGTGTATATCACCTGTGGGCAGCATGAAGCTTAGCTGCCTTGGCATTTCCTGTCTGTGTGGGTGTGTGTACGTGCATGTGTAGTCGCATGTGCAATATAGGGCACGTGTGTTTAGATTAAAAAAAAAGAAAGAAAAGACAAGCAGACAGAGAATACAGAAGGCAACAACAAAGATAGACAGATAGACAGGAAGACAGAAATACAGAGGATCAGACAGGTGAGTTCATAGATGAAAATAGAACTCAAGTCTTCTTCCTGGCTGAGGAGGTTCCATCTGCACGTCGTCTCATCATCATAATAGAAATGACTGCATTTCTTTGGCAAGTAGTGCCGTGTTTGTTTCAGGTTTCACAACTTGCCAGGTTTAGCTGCATAATTTTGATTGTTAATTTTGTTTGAACTTAACTTCCGTGGTGCATTAAGAAGTGTGAATGAGGACGTTTTCTGCCCCTCTGCCCCATTCGTAGAGCGGATGAGCGAGTGGTTTTAACAGGGTTGTTGCTCTGCCCGGTCACACTGCTGCCTGCATCGCTTCTTCTTTCCTGTCTCCTCCTTTGCCGTCACATCACACCTAATCTGCCGCGGATGACAAACACTATTTACATTACAGACTCGGGTTTTGTGCGTGTATATGATTTTGTGTTTGAGTGACTGGATTTGTATGGAGCAAAGACATGCTGCAGAAATTCTTCCTGCATGATAACATTGGAATACCGATAACTATACAGATTACTGTGTTTAGCTGACAGTTAAAATTTTTAAAATATTAATATTTTGCAAAAACACTTTTCATGGACTATTTGACCGGCAATTTCAGCTTGTGGGTTCGCATTTCCCTTTGTTTTTCTAGGGTTTTTTTTAATGTTGTTGTATGGCATGTAAATTCCCTCAAAGTCTTTGCTGTAGATTATGGACCTGGACCGACATGAATGTACACAGCAGCCTGGCTGGCTGGTGGAGGCATATCTGGTGGTAATTATATTGTTTTTAGTGTAACTGGAACAAATTTCCTCAGTTTTCATTCAAATACTTTGCCTCCTTTTCAAGCAACAGTAAAAACTGGTAGTTCAGTACTGCGCAACGATTTAGCCAATCAATAAGGAGGATGCGTTTCTCATGTGGATGTGCTGTACACACTGATCAGCCATAACGTCATGAACATCTGCCTAGCGTTGTCCAGGCCCAGCTTTTACCACCAAAACAGCCCTGAACTGCGGAGGCAGAGACTCCGTTAGACCTCTGAGGGTGTGCCGTGGTAACTGGCACCAAGATGTTAGCACCTGGACCTGGATTAACCTTTTCAGCAGTTTGAGCTACAGTCTCTCTCACTCCCCACGTGCATCAGTGAGCCTTGGCTGCCCATGAGCCTGTTGAAGCTTTCCCAATTTTCCGTCCTTTGACCTCTTTCGAAAGGTCTTGACCACTGCAGACCTGGAACCCCCACAAGAGCTGCAGTTTTGGAAATGCCCTGTCCCAGTATTCTGGATGTTTCAATTTGGTCCTTCTGAAAATCTCTCAAGTCGTTACACATTTTCCTGCTTCTAAGACATCAACTTTGAGGCAAAATGTTCACTTGCTACCTAATATATCCCACCCAAAAACTGCTGTCATGGTAACCAGATCATCAAGTGATATTCACTGTATCTGCCAGTGGTCAATTATATTATGGCTGATTGGTGGATATCCTATGCAAAGTAAAGCCTATTTGTCTTTTTGTGTGTGCACATATTAACAATTACTTTGTTTTGTGATGCATTGGGAATCTGCATATAGACATATAATCTATGAGATAGCAGGTGGCTGTAACTCTGTTACCTGTGTTTTAGGCAGTACTGTCTGAGCCATGCAGGCAACCACAGCCTGGTTGATGCTAGCTGGACGGATAGCAACATGCCTTTGGTTGCAAAATCTTACAAATTCTGCCTACATGTCTGAGATTTGAGCTGAACGCATGGATGACGGAGGTTCGGTGGAAGGCTTTAACTTTCACTTTTTCCGATGTACACACATGTAGAGAGAGAGCAACATCTTTCACTTAATGCCGGCAGATAACACACAAACACGCACTGTCCGGCATTATCTGCCTTTCCAAATGTTGCTGCGTCTTCCCTTCTCTCTCTCCTCTCTCCTTCCTTCCTTTTCATCTCCTCCTCTCCAGCTATCTAATGAGTTAGCAGCAACATCCCCCACCCACTCCCCGTTCTTTGATCTGATATGAGCCCCGTAAAGCCTCACACACCACTGCAATGAGTAGTGGATTTGCTGGTTGCAGCACATACAGACAAAAAAAAACAAAAAACACATACTCAAAAAAATATATATATATCTTTTTCCCTCTTGTCTCACTGTGGTCTCCTCATCACAACATCAGTAAACACAAGCTGATTCAGCTGGCTGATAGATAGATAGAATAGGTAGGTAGAATTATAGGTATAATTCTGGCCACAAAGGGAATAATGTCCGCTCTCAGCTGATTTAATTGGTTCTTTTCCTCTATGAACCCCATTGACTGATGCTTTTTTTTTGCCAGGGTAAGAGGTCTGCTCACTTTGAACACAGGTTTCATGGCACGTGAAGGAATTCATTTTTTTCGGCATGCGTTTGGACACAGCTGTATGGGGACAAACGCTGCATCTACAGTTTGTCGTCTCGATGATCTGATCATGATGTGCCAACTGTTTTCCATCTGAAGGTCCGGTCGATGAGAGCAGCATAGGCATCTACGTGAGATGTCGTTGAAAAATAAATGTTCGAAGTGGCTAATGCTTGCATTTGCCATGGCACAGTAGGATGTTAATTTTTGTCTGTTGAATGCCACAGTACCGCTGTGTGTAAAGCCAGCAGTGGTCAGGGTGTTCTTTCTCTCTCGCTCTCCCTCCCTCTCTCTCTCTCAGAAACACACACATCCACCCAAATGTGCACAAACACACACCAAAAGCAAATTGGGAATGTAGGACATAATCACATTTGCACTTCAAAAATCACTGTACAGTAGGTGTAAAATCTCTCTAAACCGGAGACAACATCTTTATGGCAAATATGTAATCATCCATTGCTCTATGTCACGTTGCACACTCACGGAACCGTGTGGACTGTCCCTCTGTGGGTGGTCGAACAGATCCATATTCCATCCGCTGGAGCTTCAACAGGCCTTCTCAGTCCCGTCTGGGTCTGTGCTAACCGGCACTGCAGGTATGCTGGAGACGTCTGGGGACACAGCCATAAATAGGGCCACATAGTGTTTAATAAAACAATATGAAAATATTGTCTTACCCTTTATAACCCTGCAGAGGGGGGAGAGTGGGATAAATCAGTGGGAGCGCAGGACTGCGGTGGAGCGTTTCCTCCAGCACACTCCTCCTGACCTCCCACTTCTCTTTGCCTCCTTCCCCATGGAAATGCAGTGTAAAATGATCAGTCCTTTCCTCATTTTCTGTCTCACCGCGCAAAGTGGGAGTAGAGAACGGATACTGGTGACCAGTTGAACCCAGGATTTTTCGTTTTCTTGACTTTTCAGCAAACCCAACATTGGAAAGATCAATGTTCCCATCTCATGAGTTAATATCCCACACCTCAGCTTAAATATCTCAATGTGAGCTTTGAATGTTTTCAGTTTGGGGAGAACTTTGAGGAGAGTGGTAGCCATAATATAACCACCGACCCTCATCCAGCAGTAGCCGTGTAGGAAAATCTTAAATGGCAAACGAAATTAGAGTAAAATGAAATATTCTCTTCCTGGAATGTTGATTGTTTTTTTTTTTTCCAGATCTCCTTCCAGGATTGAGTAATATTGATACTTAGGGGTGTGTTCTGCACAGTGTAGTTTAATTTCAATTTCCTGTTTAACAAACTCTTTTTAAACAGCATCCCTTCTCAAAGCTGAAACTAACTGAGGCTGTGTATGTATGCATTTTTTTTCTTTTTTCCCGGTGAAAAAAACACTATGAATTTCCATCCTGAATTTGAATTTCACTTTGATTCATTATTCATCTCATGTCTTTAAAAATGGGGGAAAAAAAGAAAGAATATTCAGTAGCGTTTAAAAAGACATCGCTGTGCCAAATGAATCCGAAATTCATTTTGGATGTTGGCTGAATGTTCAGAGGTTTTGGCCAGCTCTTTGTTTCGGAATATACAGACATATTATTATTATTATTATTATTTTTATCTCTAATTCATCCACACAAAAGATCCATTCTTTTTTTCCCAGCAGCCCTCTGCTCCGCATTCACATACATTCACGAAGCTGCCTTGCTCAAGGGCACTTTGAGGTGTCGCTTAAGGAAGGATCATGGTTTACTAGCTAGATCTCAGCCTTCTTTGGCTCCCAGGATTGTGTTGCCATCTGAACTCAGGTGCTGTGTGTGTGTGTGTGTGTGTGTGTGTGTGTGTGTGTGTGTGTGTGTGTGTGTGGGAAGGAAGCAACATCCAACCATTCATCAATGGTTTCTTCTGACGCATTTGTCTTGAGCTACGCTGCATTCTTTCTACACTGCAGAGCAGAACCGAGCTACAGTAGCAGAATCAGAGCTCATTCATTCTCACTCCTGACAGGAATAAACAAAAAAAGAACCAACCGCTTCCTTCTCTGTGCCTTCAACATGAAAGTTTTCTTGTGAATGAATCATATTATAATATGCCTCCTGTAGTAAAAATATCATGAGGTTAACATGAATCAATGAATTCAAGGAGTGTGCCAGTGGAATGGCATCCCATCTGTGCCACCCAGTGGGTGGCTTCTTTCTCAAGGTGGGTCCCTTGACGGTGCCCAGATTGGCAGTGCCAGCCGCCAAATGATGATGCCAAGCGTCACGTGGGGCTGCAGTCTGTCGCT
Source organism: Dactylopterus volitans (assembly GCA_901007715.1). Taxonomy (NCBI): domain Eukaryota; kingdom Metazoa; phylum Chordata; class Actinopteri; order Syngnathiformes; family Dactylopteridae; genus Dactylopterus; species Dactylopterus volitans. The sequence goes on from CAAKHG010017931.1 coordinate 55,980, forward strand.
TCCCCTCCGGCAATCTTTTTTCGTGGAAATGGAAGCAGGCAGCTTTTGAGCTTGAGCGGAACAGTATATATATCTGTGGACTAGGAAACATGGGTTCTGGTAGACAGCTGCGACGGTACGCTTACCGCCATGCCTTCCCATCACGGTTTAATTCTTAAATACTGTGCTGTGGTTGGTGCTCTCACAATGTCGGCCACTTAGCTTCTCTTCCCTGTGATATCCTGAAGTTGCGCCAAGCCAGACAATTTCTCTCTGCACACCATATCACTGAAATGGGTCCATCGCAGGCTCCAGGGTCTCCCAGTGCTGCGTCGGTTGTGGAGCATCTGCCCTTCAGCAGCTACATTCTCAGTGAAGTTTAGAGTTGATTTGGCACGTTTTTTTTTTCTTCAGTAGGTGTAAATTCGCATTCATAGCTCATTTAGATGCGTGAACAGATCCGCCCCATACTCGGCTCGTACCTCATCATCACCCACGGTCAACAGTGATGGCTGTGTTTCCCGTAGGTTGAGGAATTTTTCAGTCGTGGGTGTTGCAGCCAAAAGACAAACTCAGGATGCCAAATAACGTCATGTGGCTTTCAAAATGTCAAGATGGCACTTTTTAGCCTGTGCAATGATAAAATAGAAAAAGTCACATGAAATTATAAAATCAGTGCGGTGCTGCATTTTTAATCAGTTTTTAAATGGCAAATTTTTGCAAAGAGCCTTTTTTTCCTACTGAAGATAACTTTCATAGCAGTGTTATCTTGAATATAATAATGATCTCCACCCTTTGGTTTTCTTATCCACTAAATTAAAACTGTGTCACCAGTTTTATCTGCCTGAGTGGGCCACCACAGTGAATGCGAGATGATCTCACAGCACATCATCCATCATTAACAATGAATCATCTTTCAAAATAGTGACTGAATCTTCAGACTTTCATTCCTGTTATATTATCTGGCTTCAGAAGTAGAAACATATGTAAATAAGGACAATTATAAATGGTGAATGTGGCGGGTTTTAAACACAACACACACTCTTCAATGGCAAACACGCAGACAAACAAAACAAAGCACGGATGACAAATCAAATGTACATGTACACACACTCATATGCAACTATATAAACACCAGCTGTTGTGGCAAAAATAGACTTGATGTGGAATGATACTGGAGCCATATATTACTTGTGAGGGAGACATTCCACACACAGATCTCTCTCACACACACACACACACACACACACACACACACACACACACACACACACACACACACACACACACACACACACACACACACACACACACACACACACACACA
>CAAKHG010017931.1:57305-70196 GCA_901007715.1 Dactylopterus volitans
TTGGATCTAGCTGTGCTAAACTATTTCAAGAGATCCATTATAACTTCCTTCATTATGAAACAACAAAAAAAAGAGCTTGCCAGAAGATCTTGTCAAACACAGACACACACACACACACACACACACACACACACACACACACACACACACACACACACACACACACACACACACACACACACACACACACACCGGTTAGAATCAGGCAGACTGCTCCCGTATTCATTGGCTGTACATTTGCTTTCTTTCACAGTCGTGTCGAGTCAATAAAAATGGTGTTTATGACACTGATCTTGTCTTGGAATGACTAAAATGAAAAAGATAAATCTCCCCAGAAGACAGCGGAATACGTGCCGCAGATCTCCCCAAGCCCTCGATTCCTACATGGGTGGGTTTCATGGTTTCGCCGCATCTGCGTGGTGTCGTCAACCGTCCATCAATCAGTCACAGGCTAAGCAGACAAGTGAAAGAACTCGCATATACTGATTGATGGAGTTTTGTTTAAAAACTATGTTTTGACAGAAAAAAAAAAAAGCGGCACGTCTGTCTCAGCACTCTGCACGTAGTCATTAGGACATACATAAGCAAACTCAGAGTAACACACACACCCAGAAACACAAACAAACACAAAGCGAAGCGGCTCTCAGAATAAGTGATGCAGGAAGGGAGGCAGCTCAACACAACGCAACCCGAGATGTCAGCGGTTGTGAGGCCCAGAGGAGAGCATCTCCCTGCCTCAGGCCTCCCTGGACTCCTGCTACCCCAAATAATCACGGGGCCCCTTCAAAAGCCAGAGAAAATAACCTAATTGGTATGGAGGTTTTTTCTTTTCTCCCCGATATCAAAGCTGCTATCAATTATATATACTGAATTTCTCCTCTCTCTTACCAGGCAGCTCTCCACAATCTTAATAAAACTGTAAAATCATGATCTCGTGTTTGTTTTATTTTTTGGAAACAGAAGCTCAGAGCATTGCAGGGCCAACACACTCGGTCTGTCAAATTAGAGGCAACACAAAGACCTGCCTGTTGAGTAGGCGGGGGGGTGGTTGAGGGGGGCATGAACTTGGGGTTCGGACAGCGACCGCAGCGTAAATTCTACCCGTGTAAACCACCTCGTTCCTCCCCCGTCCTCTACACCACCTTCCTAAAACACCAAGACGTCAAAGAAACCAGGAGAAATTCGCAGTAGTCTTTCTTCAGCCTGTCAGCAGCCATCCGTCTCTCTTATGTGTCCTTAATAGCATCTGACCACAGCAGCCAGAGGAGGAGCAGCGGCGGTGAGGCCGCGAGCTCACATCTGACCGGACTGGAAAACTCTTCATTACATCTAACTCTCGCTGTCCTTTTCCCTCCCGCTCCTCCTCTCTGTAATCCCTTTCGGCTAAATGTAGCATATGAGGATTTCACCTCCCGTCTTGAGATAGTCTGAAACAGAAGCGTTGCTTGGCTATTTTAACCTCTGACCTTTGGGCCTGGATAGAGTGAGCAATTCCCTGTAGGACACAGGTGTGTGTTTGCTCTGTGTCCAGTGTGTGTGTGTTCGGCCACAGCATGTTTTGTTTTTTGTTTTTTTGTTTTTTTTTCACACTTTGCATCCATAATCTTGTGCAACATTAAAGTCATGAGGTGGTGACGCTGTTGATCCAGCGCAGTTAAAGGCGCCATTACCGACATGGTTCACACTCGGACAGCAGCGTCACACCAGCTCGGCGGTGAGAGTTAATTACACTGAAACGTTGCGTCTAACCTCTTCCTCTGCTTTCAATCAGCATCTTTAATTTGTATGTGTGAGAGTTGATTTTGCACAGACCAGGTGCATTGCCTAAGGATTGGTTCAGTGTCACTGCATGGATACCTCTCTGGTAGATTACACGCTCACATGCACACGCATGCGCGCACGCACACACACACACACACACACACACACACACACACACACACACACACATACACACACACACACACGCACACGCACACGCACACGCACACACAACACACCCATTTCAGACTAGTTAAACTGGGAATAGTGAGGTCACTCTGACTATCTTGAGAGATGTTTTTGGCTCCAGGGCTGAACGGCAGGTCTGTGCTTCTCCAGTGCAGCTCCAATTAAAACCACTCAGGCAGTCTTTTTGCTTGAAATTTATTTATTTATTTTTTTCTTTTGGTCTCTTGGAATTCAAAAAGTAACTTTCAGGTGTAGGTGCCCTGCCCTAGGATTGCTTTCCCAGGAGAAATCCAGCCCTCTTCTGCAGAAAATGGGCATTTCCATTGTTTCAATACGGCATAACATTTTTCCTAATCGAATGCCATTTTATTACGTAAAATTAAATATCCTAAAATAACATGTACATGGATTAAAGGAAGGCTTTTAAGTTTTCTGGTTAACCAATTTTGTGTTACTCACCGTAAAAATTAGCAAAGCCATATTTTCAACTTAAGTAGTTGAATCCTGCATTATTTACTATCCTGCTGTCTTCTTCCACCCTGCCTCATTACTGCCTCAAATCTAATCAGGTTAGCAAGTCCCATGCAAATGTTTCCTCTCTTCATTAAAATGAATGTGCTATTTGTTTTCATTTCATCAGTTCTCACTTAATGCTACACAGCTGCCATTAGGCGCCAGTAAATGCGGAGGCCGTCGCCACTACTCCTTGAAAATATTTACCCATCATGGTTTTTGGTGGTATAATAAGCTTTAACTTTGTCATTTCATCTTTTCCCACAATTAGAAATCTCTTATATGAAGTCAAGAAAGCACACACAATTGTAACTTTTTTTTAGACATGTACATTTAAAAACTACTTCACTGACCAATAAGAGTATAAATACTCAATCTGTGCAAACTAATCATTCTGAATTTGAGTGAGAAATGAAGCCATTTTTTTATGCTTGTTTAGATATGCAGTCGTTACATGGTGGGAAGATAAATGAGAAGGCCTCAATCATGAAACATTTCCATTTGAATACAAGTCAATTTATTCAGCACGGAGCGCATACTGATGCGCCGATCCCGGCCCACTATGATTGATGAGCTTATCCATCAGCAAAGTGAGCTCTCGTCTTTATTAACACGCAGTCGCAGACGGGATGAGCCTCCAGTGTCGCCCTCTCAGGCCCTTTCTCACCTTTCATGACGGCTGATAGTTCTGAAATTGTAGTAAAATGGAGAGTCAGCAAGAAAAGCTTTTCGAAAGCTTCGTGGAAGTCCTAATTTTTGTGCCAGGATTTGAGCATGTGGTTTTGGCACTGGGCGCCTGGGCCTTGAGGAGACCCAATCATAAGCATTTGTCAGCATTATGTTATCATACTGGACTGTGGTTACTGCTGGAACAGCACAGATATCTACTATCGGTTTTGGGTATGTGGTGACTGCTTGCTGCATAGGTACCGCTGGTGAATGATGGCAGAGGATCAGGGAGTGCAGAGAAATTATATCTGGTAATTGATTCAAATTGAATGTGCAGAAAGGATAAAGATGTAGCTGTTGAATAAATCTAATTTTAAGCAAAGAGTTGCAGAAGGGACTTGAAGGAAATTATGGTCATTAGAAAGTTAGAACTTGCAATGTCCGTAGAGACCGAGAGTTCTGGCTCTAGAAATTATTCGTTTCTGTGACACTGGGAGCAGCATCAGAAATGACACTTCATTAATCCTTAAGAAATAATTAAAAAGAGAACAGAGCTCCTTGCTTATCAGCATCTTCCTCCTGATTTAATCTTCAACATTCATGAATCTTAAGCTGTGTGCACTAAATTTGAAAACCTTAAGAAAGTATAACGTTTAGTCTTATTCTAGGAACACTGAAAAATAGCCCACATCCGTGACCTGTGCCAACCCGACCTGTGTGTGAAATGATGCAACCTGCATTCCATCAGTAATTAGCAACATGACAACACAATTACCATGCGCGCTTGTTTATTAAGGAGCTAACGGAGCCACTGGTGTTTGTCGGACAGGCTGTGTGCTATTTTCAGCTTAGCTGAGGCTGGCAACATGAGCATGATCAAACTGTAGCAGAGGTGGGAGGGGTAGTTCCTCTGTTCGTTGGGGTGCTTCTCCTTATTCAGTGGTTATTAGTTGGCTGGCAGGTCGGCTTAGTGGAGCATTACCTCCACCTATTGGACTGGAGCCACTACGCTGGTTCTTGGGCGTACTCTGTTCCACTTGGAAGCGACTGTTTGGTTAGTTAATGGCGTCATTTAATGGATAAACCCACCCATCGATTCAACCATGTGTTGTAGTATTCTCCTCTTTCCGTCAACATCATTTATATGACATGTTTACTGCTTCTGGTCCAAGTTTGTGCAGATGTTGTAAAATATATGTTTGAATGGTTGATCCATGCATAAGACTATTAGAATAAATATTTAGAACCAGAGTTGTGATTGCTGTTTCCCTTCCCTTAAGATCCTCTTCATGTTAATGTTTGAAGTTGCTGTTGGATTGAGCTAAATCCTAAAAAGATCCGGTCTGCAGATAACCTTTTCTTTTGACTCGTGGCTTCAAACCGCTGCAAAGAATCGGCTCTCCAAACACCGCACTACTTCAGCATTCTGCACTTCCACAAGACTTTTTCTACCCCACAGGAGCCCATTTATAGGCCCGGTGATGAAGTGCTTGACATCTCAGTAAATAAAGACAGAAGAGGATTCATTCAGGCCACTGTTTCCTACAGTTGATCAAGGGGGAATGCTGAAGAGGCAGCTGACCTTTTCCCTGACATTCCCAATGTGTCCTCCTTCTTGTCTTTTCTGTGCCCTGCTCCCATTTTTGCATTCTTCCCCATATATATTTTTTTCTCCTTCCTTCTTCCACCTCCTCACACCGGCTCACTTAAAAGCAGCAAGTTTTCCCAAGCCTCTTCTCTTCCAGTCTACTCTCTCATTTATCTTTCTAGCAGCGGCGTGCGGAGATGTTAATGAGGTCATTTCTTTCTGCCTTCACTTGTGATTTGAAGGAAGAGAAGCTGACAGGAATCACAACATCATCAGAGTGCGTAAGTCACAAAACATATCCAGTGTCTCAGTGTGATACATTTACATTTCCTCTTTTCCCATTAGTTGGACTTAGCCGAAGCTTTTCCTGCTACACTTGTCACAGAGGATGAAAGCATCTGCTAAATGCCTGTAATATAAATGCAAAATGATGTTAATCTTCAGTTCTGTGGGGAGATGCTGCAGCTCCACCCAATCTGTACCTCCCGCCGTCGATGGTAGCTCATTTGCAGCCTAACAATCGTCTCCCAAGGTTAGATCCATCTTTACAGCAGCCTTCCTCTTGGCAGGGGTCTGCCGTGCTGCTCCTAGCTCCCCTCGCCATCACAGACAGAACACTGCCATCTGTTGATGGGTGGGGCAATTACATGCCTGGGGTCACTGTGTAGGTGTGCAAAGGACAGATGCCGAACCTCACTTTTTCAGCTTGGATCTCCAGATTTGAATTAGATAATACAAAATGTGTGCCCCAATCAGGGGTCATTAGCACGGCGTGAGCATTGAGATGCGGAGAACAGAATAAAACAGAACGTGTTGCATGTGTCCATTGTTCTTCTCAGTGATCCTGGAGCTCTGCTGTGACCTTGAGCAGTCTTCATACACATGTTGAAACATCTATTCCACAGGCCAGTTAGCAGCGGAGAAGAAGAAAGAAGGGAAAAGTAATAATCAGAGGAAGCTATCAGCGCTGGAAATTCCAAGTGGAAAGTGTTCAAGATTTGGAAACAGATATTTTACAGTTGTTCCCAGGAAAGTAAAGGGGACAATCTTAATAATCTTTCCTTTCAATATAGTCACATATCCTTGCATTTTCAGTACAGTATTACCATAGCAACCGCCATCCTGTATCTGCACTATGCAACCCTGTTGCGTCAACTGTTGACAGACCATAGTGCTGGAGCATCCTGATGAAAATGAAAGAAAGTGTGCACCAAAGAATCTTTGTAACTTGACGAGTCAGGACAGCAAATAACATCGATATGGTGATGGCTCAACAACTTTGCTTTTCAACAGATTTGACTGTGTTTTCCCCCCAAGTGGAGCAGATTCCGTTCTCTCGTGCTCTTCTTAATCAGCTCTTTATCTCCAAAATTACAAAGTACTTTCTGCTTTGCTCTTACAAAAAAAAAAAAAAAAAACTCACAGGAATTCAAGTTTCTGTGTACAGTAAGTGTGTCAGCAAAACCCTTCCATCTAAAATATGGACTGTTGATTATAAGGTTTTGGCAGGAGACGAATGTTTCGGATCCAGGCCAATAATGGGCTGCAGCCTCTGTTTGATGCTCCCTGCATGGCGGTTTGTCTTAGGTGCCGCTCGGGCCACACGGTGGTCAGGAAGGTGGGCGTATCAGTTAGACCAGTGCCAAGACAATCAGCCTGACACCTCGTTAAATACCGTGCTTCCGAAGCCACACATCGTCCCCCACTGAGCTGCTGCTTCAGCTCCCGATCCGGTTTCACTCAGCCTCCACCACAGCACAAGCATTCTGGGTATTTTTCATGCTGTGGCTGGAGGAATAGTGCTCCAGAGGGGCTTCACTCAAAAGTTTTATTATTCTACTCACATTTTTTAAACTCGCAACTTTAGAGGAACACCAGCGCATAACCAGGCCTCGTTTTTCAGGGTCCACGTTGTCCCTGCTTGTGGGTTTGTATGCAGGCGTAAGAGATCACTACACACTATGGAACTATGGAGTGTGTGTCTGAGTGGACCCTCATATGATACATGTATATTCGGTCGACATCCCTCACAGTGCAGTTGACCCGCACATCTTCAAGCCTCTGACTGGCTGAGCCTCGACAACTGCTGTAAACTGGATTTCTTTGTGCAACCCTGTTTCCATAAAAAGCTGGGAGGCTGTGTAAAATGTAAGTAGAAACAGAATGTGATGATTGGCAAAACACTGAGAGCGCAAAGGCAACATTTCAAATTTTGAAACAGAAAATTTTATTGTATTGTTTTTTTGAAAATGATATGCCTATTTTGAACTTTAGCCAGCAACACTTTTCCAAAAAAGTTGGAAAACCGTTAACTGCTCTGTTGTATCGCCTCGTAATTGAAAGCGTTTGGGACCTGAGGAGGCCAATTGCTGGAATTTTGATAGTCCAATGTTTTTAGTTCTTGCAGGATGTAGGATTTCAGCTGTTCAGCTAACCGTGATAGTCTTCGTTGTACTTATTTTCATCATGCACCAAAACATTTTCACTGAGAGGCGGTCAGTTTAGCACCCAGACTCATTCATGTCCAGAGAATGTGGTTCGGCCTTGTTTTGCTGATGTAAGCAAGGCCTTCCCTGAGTAAGACGTTGCTACTCGTCAGCACATGTTGCTCCAAAACCTGTGTACATGGTTCAGCTGTAATGGTGCCTTGACAAATGTGCAGGTTACCCATGATGCCATGTGCACTAATGTACGACCATACCATTGCAGCTACTGGCTTTTTTGAGATGTGAGCTGATAACAGGCCGGATGGCTCCTCTCCTCTTTAGCCCGGAGGACACTGCATCCATTATTTCTGACAGAATTTCAAATTTTGGCTCGTCCAACCGCAGAAGTTTTCCACTTCACCTCAGTCCATCATGAATGAGCTTGGGCCCACAGAAGGCCGCAGTGTTTCTGGATCTGGTTTATATATGGTTTCGTCTTTGCATGGGAGAGTTTATACTTACATTTGTGGATGCAGCAATGAACTATATGCACAGACAATGTTTTTGGAAGTGCTCCCGAGCCCATGCAGTGATGTCACTCCAGAATCATGTCTGGTTTTAATGCAGTGACGTCTGCGGGCCTGAAGAGCAGGGCTATCCAGGATTGTTTTTCAGCCTTGTCCCTCATGTAGAGATATCCCCAGATTCTCTGAATCTTCCTATTATAATGAACTGTAGACAATCAAATCCACATGGAAAAAACATTATTTTTAACTTGTTGCACTATTTGCCAGAACATTCTTTCACAGACGGGTGTGCCCCTCCTCATCTTTAGTTTATAAAAGACCGACATGCACTTTTTATACCCAATCATTTTACCAGCCAGGTGCCAGTTAATCTAATTAAGTATGTTCGACAAGTGACTTCACAATGGACGTTTGATTAAAACAAAAAACAAAAAAAGAATTGACGTTCCTCAGTTTCGAGATTTGAAATATTGACTTGACTAATTGAATTAGGTATGAAGTTTATTTGTTTTGCAAATCATCACTTTCCATTTACATTTTACACAGGCTTCCAACTTTCTCAGAATGGGCATATATTAGAATTGTAATAGTTGCTGGTAAATGCACAGAAGATCAATAATTCATTTATTTCATGTAACTTTCATCAGGTTTGAAGAGATCAGGCAGCTGGGTTATTTCTTTAAGCCTTCTCTATATTTATGGGAGGTTTCCTCCCTTTTACCCAAATGGGAAATACAGCACTTTTTTATGTTTCACACAGACTTCTATACATTTGAGAGCATGACAGTCCAGTAAAAGTTAAACCGAAAGATCAGCCTGGTAGCTGGCTGCTTTACAGATAATAAACCACACCTCCTCTTTGTTAGTAGATGGGAGTTGGACCAGAAAAAATACTCATGTTCTTATGACATTTTTTTCCCTAAAATGTCCTAGTTTTATCACACTGGTGTTTGTTCACACCTTCATTTCGCTTTCAAATTTGGGTTTAATTAGTTGTTTGATGCTATCAAAATAGGTTTTTAGCATTGCGATTGACTGCACGGTGAAGTTTCGGAAGTGGAAGTTACAGGAAGTGAGAAAGTCGAGAGGACCCAAACCCTAAAACACCAAACCCTAAAAATGTGTCTCTAAATGGTAAACCCAACACTTGGCTGGATCGGACCTCATGGCACCATTTCCTGGTCGCCATTGCTCAGACTGTGGCTCCAGATCATCAAACCAGAGCAAGAGGGCAGTTTCCGTATCCGGGATATTTTGGCTCAGTGTTTATAGACTTGGAGCAAGTGGAAGTGTGTTGTCCAGATTATATACAGTCGACGGTGTGCAAGTGAGAAGGTTCTCCAGCTCCCCTCTCCACTTTATGTTTTGCTCTCTTTTATCTTGTCGCTCTCGGCACAGAACAATATGCATGCGGGATAATGTTCCTCTCTTCCCTTGCTGTTTCTCCATCCTATTTTCTTTCGTTTCAATCTCTGGTGCATTATGCGAGCTGAGAGTGGCTGCGTTACAAAAGAGGGCAAAAGCGGCTTTTATAAACTTTGGTCATCTGAGGACCAGAATAATTTCTGTGCTCTTTGATCTCAACTGTCCTGACCTTGGTCAAATTAGCACCGAGTATGCGTTTGCCATGCAGTGAACATCTGCTCACTAATGCTCAGCACCAGCGTCGTGTTCTGTCATTTCTCTTCTTCTTCATCGGCAATTACTGATTTGCTCTTGTGCTTACTGGGGTTATTAAGCAAGTTATAGAGGTCATTTTATGGCATTGCCTATTGACATGGATTGGTATTGAATAATGCTACTTTTTTTAAAGTTTTAATTTAGTTTATTCTGTTTTTAACAGACAAAGGATCGTTGTCGCACTGTGATCTGGAGCGTTGCATCTCCACATTGGAGTCTTACGAAAAGTTAGTAATTCCCAGCTTTCAGAAGGCTTGTTGGCTGAATTTTGCGCTAGTACACAGGTTCTAGTTATTAAGAATAACAGCAGTCTAGCTTTGTGTTTACATCCTGAGTTTGGGTCAAATAGAGGTCTGGAAACTCAGACATGAATTGCCGGATTAACAGAGCTCCAGGCTCAGACTGTCAGAGTTCTGCCATCTTTGACCATTTTGGGGATGTATTTGAAATAATGAGCATGGCTTACAATGGGCATGGCACCATGTTCAAAGGTTGACAATCTAAAACTTGACCACAGCATTGTTATTAGCCACATTATATGGTCACTGCTCGTTTTGTTTTATTGTCAAGAACATTTGAAACACTCCAGGGAGGGAAGGAAAATGTACCAATTTACACAATTCTTGTAACTCCTACAAGATTGTCATCTTGTAACCATTGGTAACGGTGCTACAAAACAGTTCTAGTAAGACATACAGTAAATTGGTTTCCTGCCATCTGATAGAATGGAAGAGAGAGAGACATCCCAATGGACAACAAATGTGTGCGCCATTCCCACCAAAATGAAGAATGACAGCTCTTATAGAAACATATCCTGACAGGTATTTACTTAATGGGGGAAATGTCCAAGAAAGCGTCATTTATGAAGCAGTAACAGTTTTACAGGTCCCCATGCAGGCAGTCACTCGCTTATATTTCACTTTTTAAGACTTCCCTGTAGAATCACATTAGACGACGATAGGTTCCTTGTATCTCTTGGTAACTTTACGAGGCAAACAACCAGTTACTGAAAAGTGGGTTCTCTACAACACGATGCAACATCAGGCTAGAAATATGCATTTTGCTAATTTGTATTCTTTGTATTTGTATCTGTTCAAGCCCTTACCCCTAACTGTCGCCCTAACCCCTTTCCCTGGGGAGACTTTGAGTATTTCCCTACTCACCTAACCCCTTTCCCTGGGGAGACTTTGAGTATTTCCCTACTCACCTAACCCCTTTCCCTAATACTTTCCTAATAGAACTAAGTCTGGAGCACGCGGGCGATGGAATGGGGACTAACCTGCGGCGGCCTGCGCCTTGCCTCTGCATCCTCACCATCTACTAACCTAACCCCTTTCCCTAATGCTAACCCATGCATTAACCCTAAACGTACAACACAGCGAAGCAGTATTAAAGTTGGCTGGTGAACTTCAACTCCAGTAGTACTTGTTTCTCTCTTGAGCACTTCAGCCATTTTCAGGCTCACATGATCTCCAGGTTTTTTTCGAAGCCTGCCACAACAACAACAAACCCAGACCACCTCTTTGTGGATAAAATAGCACATCAAATTAAAATAAACACCATCACATGCATTAGAAGGAGTGAGCATTTCACTATGCGTCCTCCTAAATGCCTTTGGTTTAACTTAAATGCTTTTTGAACACCACCCGTGCACATTGCATATGCTAACCATTGATAGTCCTTCGCCTTTGTCATGGTTGTCAAAAAAAAAAAAAAAAAAAATCCTGTAAAAACCTTGTCTCTGCATGCAAGCTGAACTCATACCACCTTTGATAGTGCTCCTCAATAGTTGTGTTGAGGAGCTTACATCTGAACTTAAATACATGTGTAATATTAAGCATATACTGGAAGAACTCAACGTCCCTTTAATGTGCATGATTTAGTGACAGCGATTTACGAATCCGTAGCAGCAACCTGCAACAAACGGAGACCAGAGCAAAATATATTTTAAATCCAGATTAACAGTTCATAACTTATTGAACCTGTCTGCACCTTCCAGGAGGACGATACAGTGGTACATCATGTACTATTTCATCTGCATTCATTTGTTATTTTTTTCCCCCCTTCTGCATTTCTTCCACATGAAGTCCTTGTTCTCAGTAGGAACACATGCCGGACCCTCGAGGTGTTTCCTGTTCATACAAGTTACTCTGCCTGCTGCTATCGGATGGTGTCAACAAAAGCCTAAAGGCAAACACAAGTCCTTTTTTTTCCCTTCACTACCCCTAAAAGACTTCATTCTCCTCAACTTAACGCCCTGTCCATCAGTCTTCACCTATGTTCCCATCTATCTACTAATTTATGATCTCATCAACCCCCATATTCAAGCAAGTGAAAGACCCTTTGTTCCCACTCTATGGAGCTATTGTCCTCCATCAAACACTCTCAGTTCTCTCTTCTCTCGCTCGGCTCCGTCTTCAATCTGTATTCCAATCTCAAAGCGGCACAGAGGAACGAGGACTCACCTTTCACAAATCTCCACAAATCTTCCGCTTATTTTACCAGCAGATGGTTTGGCTCTTATTACGGGCACGCTGGGGATCTTCACGCTTACAGCTCGGAAGGAAATCCTGTCTTGACGTTTGCTACGCAGCGGGGGTTTGCCCATCAATTATGCTGTTGTAAATCCAATCAGTGCTAAGCCACGCCATACGTGGAAGCTATGAATCAAAAGGCTTGGATGGGAGGCCTGCACCTTGGATTAATTGCAAGGTTTTTTCAGAATGTGAGACAAGGTCAGTCTGTCGCGGTGCTGAACGAAGATGTTTGAGGGGTGAGACATGGTATCAGAGGGCGAGTGTTACTGTTGTGATAACACTTGTATTTGTGCTCTGGTATATAAAGGAAAGTGATGTGGTGTTTTACTTGTTGTCTTTGTTTCGTTTCTGCGATAGTGACTCATTGAGGTTTTCGCTCAAGGTGCCCTCTGTCAAAAGCCACAGCTTCAGGGTGTGTGCAGGTGTGTAGTGCCGCTCTGTATGCTGCATGTTTGCCTGTTTAGGAAACACACTGTGCGGTCAGATTCTGGAGGACTGTCATCCTTGTACTGATGTTTATCAGCGTCGTGTTGAAATGAGACACGGGGCGAGGTGTGTGCGTGAACAGATGCGATAACACACAAACAGCCCTACACACACTTCCCCCGCCGAGGTGTGCGAGCTCGGATCTGATCTGAGCTGGTTGGAATGATAAACTGATGTTCCATTAAGAGCTTGTTTGTCTATGGTCAAACTCATATTTGTCATTGTTTTAGCAGCAGTTGAATTTGGGCTCCTTAATGGGATTGGAAGCAGGACAGAAAGCACATGAGGGGACGCGGAACAAAAAAACGGAGATAGGTAGGAAATTAAAATGGAGATCCAGGTTCATTATCTCCAGTGGAGTGGGATGAGCCTTGAACTGTGGTCTAGTTCATTGAGGTGTGCCAGAATGAAGTTGCTGGGAGATAAAACACGCTGTGTGTGTGTGTGTGTGTGTGTGTGTGTGTGTGTGTGTGTGTGTGTGTGTGTGTGTGTGTGTGTGTGTGTGTGTGTGTGTT
>CAAKHG010017931.1:70216-86589 GCA_901007715.1 Dactylopterus volitans
GAGAAACAGGCTCTGCATTGTGTGTGTGTGTGTGTGTGTGTGTGTTGGCTTGGCAGGACACAACATTTTGTGTCCGCATCTCTAGTGCTGTCAGCCTGTCCTGGACCCAGAGGATTATCTTGTTATGCACATTAGTGTTGGCAATGTAAGCTGGGAGAAATAGGAGCCCTGATTTTGATTCATAGTAAATGTTATCATATCATAATCCAGATGATCTTAGATTGAGCATGCTTGAGAAGTGGGATGTTTGTTGAGGATTTAGATTTGATGAGCACCATGATCTGTTGATATCTTGGATGCGCTGAGAACGTGGTGTTCAAATTTTTCAAACTCCTTGGCAGACATTTTAAAAGTCTTTTCTCCCTCATATAATATTATTCATTCCACTTATGCAACTGATTACAGCAAATATACATTTCTAATTAAGTCAGTCAGTCAGTAAATCAATCAATATAGATATAAATATAGATAAATACGTATGCTGTTACATGCAACAAAAGTAATATTGAAATAAATGTAGCTAAAAATACATAAATATATTAAGAAGTGGGTGTATGGGAATGATGTATCCATCACTGAATGTTTTGTGTCCGGTGATGAAATAAATATGCTGTTGCTTTCTCAGTCAACCTAAACGAACATGAGGGATTTTTAATGATGATCTTTGCGGCCATCATCAAAATCCAAATAAGTCTGTAGTCAGTTTACTTGAGTAGTTGCTGATGACAGCTGCAGAGTTTTTTTTTTTTTTTCAAGGGTTGTTGAAACCCTTTTCAAGTTGTTTTGCCCTTGTGTCCTTTGTGTACACAGAATATCAAAAATGTTTCCTAATATCGATATCACAAACGCCCAACCACATCCTGTCCTTGGAGGTAAGAAGTGCAGCGGCAACAGCTCAGCCATTCACATGTACGAGCCAGCCCCGGCATATTGTTTCCTCCTGTGTAAAGTTTGAGGTCGAACTTCAAGCCTGCACCTCTTATCCTCTCTTATCTTGCCTTTAAGCTTTGGGGTGAAACTTTAATTCTGTTTTGACACTTCCCCTTCACCTGCCTCAAGTAACTTTCCTCATTCATCCCTCTCCATTGGGCAAATGTTCCCCCTCTGCACTCTTGACTCTCTATTTCCATTTTCTTTTCTTTTTTTTTCTTTTTCGACTCTATCTGGCTGTGGAGGAGGAAGCCGAGTCTGAGACAACCAGCAGTCTAGAGGCTATTTTCTCATGGGCACAGCCCCTGTAATTGTTTTTTAATGGTGTGTTTGTGTTGGTTTTCAGGTGTCTGCTCGCGAGTGTGCCGTTCCCCTCCGCACACTAATCCTTTTTTGCCTCCAGAGATGTACTTGAATCAAATTGTTCAGGAAAGCACAAATAGTAATCTAGTGCAAACAGATTTGTTTTCACTCTACCTAAAGTTGCATGTTATCGTTTAGAAACAAGTCGGCTCTGCGAGTCAGTGCTCGATGTGTCTGTTTCATCAAATCATCAAATCATCTGATATCATTGTATGACTCTATTTCCCTTAAACCTCATTTCATTTAACTACACATTCATGAAAAAGTGTCCTACAGCAGTTTCACACAGTTCCTCACATCACACAGCAGTCGGGAGGCTGGTTCCCTGGTTGGAACTCTCGCCTGGGGAGGAGGAGCCGGCGCCGGCCAAACAAAGGCCTTTGGCACGTTCAATCTGAAAACGGTGTACATAATTTTTGTTACGATTTCCTGAACATGTTTCCTCACTTGAGTGCGAGATGGGCTGCGAGGTACTTTTCCTCTAATTTGGTGTGCGTGTCAGAGGTGTTACCCAGTCGGCAGCAACACATGTATAAAACTTGTCAAATAAAAAGAGCACTTTGCTCTCATCACACATAGAGGAGACAGGATGTTCAATGTGGCACCATTTCCATTGAAATTAGGCTTTTTCAGCACTGAATGTGCCTCTGTTTTGGCAGCTTGGTTTCTTTTAAAGCGCCATGGCCAAAGCTTAGAAGCAGGCGCTTTGAGCTGAATGCTTTCCTTCCGTTAAAAGAGATCCCAGTTCAAATATCACCCGCTGCAGCATGCTGCATTTCTCAACAATAGGGCTCATGGAATTTTGACAGTGTAAACGCCAACATCCGACCAAGTGTTTCATGGCTGTTCAGCTACAGCTCAGGTGGCTCTGAAGCCTTCAGTGTTTAGTTAAGAAAGAAAATAAAAGAGAGGGGTAAAAGTATTGTATGAGGATGTGGGAGTATGTTTCATGGCAGTGCATAGCAATACATGGCACGAGTTGTAATTGTCCTGTCAATGTTAGGTCAGAGCATTAATGCAATTTTCTATATAAACCCCGCCCACCTCCAATCATCTGTCCTAATACAGGTACAGAGAGAGATCATTTTGTTAGATGGAAAAATGCAGATGTACATAATGAAACCTAAGTATCAGTGAAGATAGACAAAATTAAACAAAAAAAAACCAATGTTGCTAATTCTTTAAATTTCATTTTTCAAATTGCATGTAGACTCAGCGCAGATTTGACGCTGACTAGTGGCCAACCTGAGCAGAAGGCGATTGTTTCAAGACTGGACTAAAAGCCAGAGCGGAAGAGTGACATCGGACAAATGACTCACCGTGCGGACGCAGGAGTGCGTCATTCTCACGGGGGCTGAAGCCTGGCAGCTGCAGTGTCATCACCTGCTGGAGAGGGAAAGCATATTCCCTGACCACCTGATCACCTGACCTCAAACATCAGATGACCACTAGATGGGGACGGCGGTGATCAGTCGGGGCCGGCGACACTTCCGCTGTCTGCATAGATCAGAGATCAGTGATTGAGCGGTGCTGTGATTTCAGTTAACCTGGTCACACAAAGCCCTGAGCATGCTCTTGGATTAGACCACTGGATGTCTTTGTTAGCTTACATGTCTTTTTTGAAACGCAATTTTTATGACTGAGATGAGAGACAATCTGCCAATATGACTCACTACATAAGAAATAAACACGTTGTGAGTTAACTTTGAGTGAATAAGTGATCCTGAAGTCAGATTCTTGAACACAAACCCACCTCGGTAATCGGATTCTTGCATTTTTTGTAAAATGAAAAAAGAATAAATACTTGCACTTTGAGAGTAAATCTGTCACATGATATCGCTAAGAATCATTCCAAATAACAAAGGAAATGAAAAAAGATTTCTGGGTCAAGGTCTAAATGAGTTGCAGGCCTTCTCCATGTGGTGCGCATGTGACAAAAGTCACAGCTGCATTTCGGGGGCCAGTGTAAAGTTTGACAAGAACTATTCAACTAGGTCATTGGTTGAAAAAACAATAATAGAGTAATTTATTGAATAAAATGAACAAGTGAAAGCTATCAAATTATCTGCGTAAGGATTACAGAAACCCCTTAAAAGCATTTTCCTGTGGAAAATGTGTGTAACTGCTGAATGTGGGCAGAAGATTACTGAAGCAATGGAAGAAGCAGCTTAAAGGAGGTGTGAGGGTCCTTGGTTGTAAAGTTGAAGATAGCTGAATATCTTGAGTATAAAAAGTTGAATTAGTTGACTTCACTGTACTTTTTTAAAGATAAACCGGAATATTACGAAACATATAAAGGTTTTAAGGAGTTTATTTCTTAGACAGTTTAAACACTGCACATTTTGATAGTTAAATGGTTTCTGTTGGTCCAAGAATGCAGCAATAAGCAAAATGAGTACAAAAATGCTCTCAGCTGTCCCTTGTTATGCTTATTTTGACTCATTTTGTGTGTCTTGGTTATCAAAGTCAGTATTAAAGTGACAATACATGATTTAAAAAAAACAAAAAAAACATGCTAAATTAAGGCATTAAAATGATGTGCAACCACTAATTCGAGTATAATTTTCATTTGATGTTACTTGTTTGTTGCTCTTCCGACACCAGTGACATCAGTGGTGTTAAGGGCGAACAACACCATGTTTAGGCTTTGACTCTCTGTGCTGGTTTGGTGCTGCTAAGTTTGCTCCAATAAATTGTTTGATTAACTTTTGGGACTCTCAGCTATTTCTAAGCATTTTTTTTTTTTTCAAAATCCTTGCAAGAGCAGTAGCTCTTTACACACTCTTATCTCACCAGTTCACAAAACCATGGCTCAAAATCAGAAATACTTTATTAATCCCGGAGGGAAACGTGTAGTGAATGCATTAAAGCACTGTTTACTACATCTGCATGGGACAAAAGTCCGTGTTCCTCTGTCCAACTCTGTCCAACAGGGCAGACTCAGACTTCCCCAGCTGAAACACACTGTGTGTTTTGGAGAGCGGTGAAAGCAGCCATGGCTGGAGATGCATGATGGGAGGGGTGTTTTATGTGACAGGTGCAGTGATTTGTGAGGTTCTCGTGTGAGTGTTTGAGGTAGAGCGCGGTGATCATTTTTATGAAAAGTCATATTGCTGCCGTGTGAGTTGATTTGGAGCTTCCCGGCTTGCTGCTGAACAAACACTGGCCAGTGCAGTATGTAGGTCAAGATGAGTGTGTGTTGCTGCAGTGTGTGAGGGCAAGACACTCTTGAAGTTATTTAATACATGTATCATAACCACGGAAATGGTAACTAAAAATACATCTTAAACCCTTTCATTCAAGTTGGCGTTTCTTTTCTACTGCTGCATAAAGTGTACTTCAGTGTTATTTAAAGATGATAAATAAACTATGATTTGGGACCGATGAGGAGACGGCAATGTTCCTTGAACTAAGAAAGAAACCCAAGTGTTTGAGGTCTGTCTGCGCTTTGCTGCTCGGCAGGTTACATACGACCAATTTTTTAAATTTCTTTTCTTTTTTTTTTTTTTTTTTTTACTGAAACCAGCTGAGAGTGGAAAAAACCCCAAAACAAAACAGGAAAGTTGCCAGTTACTGGATGAGCTGAAACAAGCTACAAAGCCCCTGTAGAGCTAAGAGGAGTACGGAGGGATCTGTGGGTTTATGTAACTTCCCTCACATCACACAATCATTGAATCGAAAAATTGTAGTAGTGGCATGAAGAATCTTTGCACATCGCCAGCATGAGAAAGCAAGTAGTGTTTCTTCTTGCTTGAACAAAACGGTGTCCCTCCGCCTGGAACACTGAACATGGGTTCATTTCTCTCTTTTGACCAAGCCCATCGAATGGTTGATGTCTGCCTGTGAAACAGACTGATACAGGCGGAGCGCCTGCAGACGTTGTTCATTGTCAGCAACACTGTCTCTACTTTAGAGGCATGTTGCCTAATTCACCCATTCACACTCACGTTCACGCACACACACACACATTCATGCTCTGATGGTGCGGCGTGACATAAATCAGGATCACGGCAGGAGAAATTAGGGCTTCATTGTCTGGTTCTGTGTGTGAAAGCTGTACATTTGTTGTGTGTTTATGGACCCCTTTTCCTTGAATCTCGGGGAGCGAAAGTCAGCAGCCGGTTGCATGAAGTGATGACGTTTCTGGGACACCACTTTGCATGTGCAGCTACACCGACCTCGGTTTACTGTTTGGCTTTAAATTGCTTCAAATTGGCACGAATGTAAGTGTGTCCAAGCAACACTGCATGCACGTACCCCACCTACCTGGCATACTAATTCGGAACAGGTGATGTGTGGAATGAAACATGACAGTATCGATGCCAAAGTGCACCACATATTTTAGTTTTTACAACCGAAATAAAGCATTTGCGAATACTGAAAGTGGACAGACGTATTGCTGCTTTGAAGTGTGGCGTCAAGGCCCTGAAGCATGTTTTGAAAATGAGTGATCAGCCACCTGTAGCAGTGTGCTTGCTCCATCAAACAGCTCTCAGTTCTCACTGATCTCCCTGATCCTGCTAATCTGGGTTTTTTTTTTTTTTCTCTCTCTCTGAGCTCATGAGCAAACAGCAGAATCAGGGGCTCCTCTTGTGTTGGTCCAAATCATGCTGGCGTCTAATGATGGTGCTGCAGAGGATGTCAGAGGAGATGACAGCAGTGAGCATCTTAGCATCAACAGGCAAACCACAGAGTCTGTGTGATGGCAATTCAAGTGTATCGCTTAGAGGCAGCCATCGAGTGTCCTGTCCCCCAGGGGGCAGGATTAAAAGCTGGCAGCTCTGAGTGGACGCTATGACATTCTTTGAAAGGAAAAACTGTAATATAGAACAAACACGCAGCAGGCTCACGCTAACCAGTGATTCCTCAAATCAAATTCATCCAAGAAAAACAAAACAAAACAAAAAAAACGATGGAATCTGTAGCCTGGCTAGATGGAAAGCTCATTACGCAAATTGATTGTTGAATTAGTTTTTTTTTTTTTTTTCTCCCTGCTGCTTGGCACTGAGCTGACAGTGTGTAGTGGCTTCATTAGAGGCAGCTGAAAGTGGAAACACGGAGCCAAAACAGGGCCGTCACAGGCCCCAAATAGGTGCTGAAAGTCAGAGAGGCCAGCGATGAGCACAGGTGCGCTGACAGCGTGCACCGGCCAGCCACAACAATACTGAGAGGAGACGCCCCCTAATGTTAATGTCCGGTTGCCATGGCACCCGTCAGCCAGTGGGATATGTTAGGCAGCAACTGAGCATTTTGTCCTCAAAGTTGTGTCAGAAGCAAAAATGGGCAAGTGTAAGGATTTGAGCAACTTTGAAAAGGGCCAAATTGTGATGGCTTACCGACCGGGTCAGAGCATCTCCAGAACCGCAGCTCCTGTGGGGTGTTCCTGGTCTGCAGTGGTCAGGATCTATGAAAAGTGGTCTGAAGAAGGAAAAGAGGTGAACCAGCTGCAGGGTCATGGAGGCCGAGGTTCATTGATGCACGTGGGAGGCCTTTGTGGTCCAATCCAACAGACAAGTTACTGGAGCTAAAACTGTTGAAAACGTTCATGCCGGTTCTGACAGAAAGGCATCAGAATACATAGTGCGGTGTGTTCCATATGTGGCGGTGTGTTCCATATGTGGCGGTGTGTTCCATATGTGGCGGTGTGTTCCACATGGGACTACGTAGCCAGAGACCAGTCAGGGTGCCCAAGTGCCAACACTAGGCATATGAGCATCGGGACTGGACCACAGAGCAATAGAAGGTGGCCTGGTCTGAGGAATCACTTTTTCTTTTACTTCACGTGATTGGTCGGGTGTGTGTGTGTGTGTTGCTTACCTGGGGAACACATGGCACCAGGATGCATTATTGGAAGAAGGTGAGCCGGCGGAGGCAGTGTGATGCTTTGGGCAATGTTCTGCTGGGGAACCTTGGGTCCTGCCATCCACGTGGATGTTCCTCTGACACGTAGCAGCTACCTAAGCATTGTAGCAGACCATGTCCCCCCTTCCATGGAAACGGTATTCCCTGATGGCAGTGGCCTCTTCCAGCAGGATAATGCTCCCTGCCACAAAGCAACAATGCTTCAGGAACGTTTGAGGAACACAACAACCAGTTCAAGGTGTTGACTTGGATCAACAAGTCCGATACATGGAGGCTCCACCTCACAACTTCCAGGACTTAAAGGATCTGCTGCTGACATCTTGGTGCCAGATAGCACAGCACACCTGAATTGTTTGTTTATATGTTTGATGTATTAACCATACATAGGTAGATTCCATTAAACCTTTAATAAATGACATAAAAAATATTAAGAACTAGATATAAAACATTAAAATTATTCAAATCTTTGATATTTTGCCCAGTTTTGCCCGGGTTCAGGCTCACATCTCCAGCTGCTGGATGATCTCCCACAGAAAAACAACATGCCTTACCCTCTGAAGTTTCTAGACATTTTTTTTCAGTCTTTTATTTTTTTTTTTAATTATGGTTGCAAATATGGCTTTGGTCATTTATTCTTTATGCTGGTTTAAATACACAATTTAACATAATAAATATTTAACATAATTGTTAACATAAATGCATACTTACAAAGGATTGTAATAATGGGCATGAGAGAACATTTTCTTGATCGATCATCAGGAAAAGTAGCTAATTATTGATGAGTTATTGATTGTTGATTTTTTTGCCCCCAAATTAAAATGCCTCTGGCAAAAAAATATTAAGGGAAATGCAAGGAAATCCTTATTCCAAGAGGGAATAATAACCAATAATCACTCCTTGTAAACATACTTGCACCTCTTATAGACACAGATGCAAAAAATTGATATATGTGTGACAATTATATGATTATCAAATTAAATGTTAATCAAAAATACGTCTGACTTAGGCTAACAGATTTTTCTCCCAAAATATAACTTCAACAAACCCTTCTGGCAAACGTAGGAGAGTCACTCACGTAAATGTAGTGAGGTCCACTGAAATATGAATAAACACTGAAGTAATTCCAGCTTGTGGTTGAGGAGGAGGAGCAATATGCCTCAAAGTGAGATGCCATCGCCACCTGCTGACCATCAGCTGAGCAGCTGTGAGAAGCTGACTGAAAGGACCCAAGTCGCCTCACCTTTGCTTTCCATCTTTACGGCAGCCAGCTGCCATATAGTGAAAATCTTTGCATTGCCTGAGGACACAACACAGCCTCGCGGATATGAATCAATAATGTTATCAATGTAAATCCAAGCAATTCTTAACGATCAGTTATCAGTCATCCAATAATAATGCTACACCTTAGTTATGTAACTAATTGCCTGGGAGGGCTGCAAGTAGAAAAGCGTGGCACGTTTAGATGAAAAAGAGTTTCACACTTTTGCCTGAAAGTCAAGTAGCCATCATTTTAATTCAATTCTCATGCTTGTAAATGTTTTTACAGCAGTTCAGTTAAGGCATTTCTGTTCCTTTTATTTTTCTTTCCTTTATTTTTCTTTTCTTTTTCCTTTTCTTTCCTAAACTCTGGGAAAAAACAATCTACTTTAATACCAAGAAAAAACTAAAGAAAAAAAAAAAACAACTTTTCTTTGGTCAGCCTTTACAGGAAGGAGTCAGGCCAGGGTTGTTTTTGACATTTTCACGGCCCTTCACTAAGACCATAGCTGGCCAGCTCCAAACACCAGATTAGCCCAGCAGCTGAGTCAAGGACAGCCACAAAATAAGCAAGTAACAAACCTCAGATAACAGCTGGAAGGCCTCCGCTCTCGGAAGGGCTGATGAAAAAAGAGGAGGAAGCCGGAGGGGAAGCAAGTTGAAATATATATTGTTCTTCACCGGACGGAGGCTCCCCAAAGTGTGTCAGACTTCCAGCGGCCAAAAGAGAACCGTAAACATTTAGGATTCCGGATGGTTTTTCATCTTTGTTTGGTGTTGCAGAGGTGTTTTCTCCCTCTCTTTCTCTCTCTCCCTCCGTGTGTGTGTGTGTGGTGAGGAAATGAGTGCTTGTGTGCATTTTGGCGTAAAAGAGACCCAGCAGGCCATTTTTTAAGGCACCTCAGGTCAGCCTCTCCTCTCTCTCCCTCCAATGAAAGCAACAAATCACTGCATTTGTTGAGACGTGTGGGCACTGCGGCAGTCAAGTAAATGACATCATCAGGACCCCATTAACTATACACAGATACATAGCTTGGTGGCTCAAATTCAACAGCTTCCTGAGTATCGCTCCTCTGTTAGACTTCATCCATATCATATTTGTGAATGTAAATGTCGGCCAGTAACGCCGACACTGATCACAGGTATCAATTTGATTATTGGACACTCAGGTGCACTCATTAAAAGATGCCTAAATGTAAGGCTGAAATACACCGATCCGCCATAACATTATGACCACTGCAGACTCACCATAGAATATAATGCAACAGTCCTGCAATCAATTCTACCTTCAGGAGTTTCATGTTGAATTTGCATTGAATCTACTTGAGAGAAGTGCTGACACGTTTTAATAACTGTAACTGGGACTGTTATACGCATTAAGGTGACAACTTATTGGGACACCTCTAAGTATAACCCAGTGCAGTTCAACAGCATCACAAATTACCTCTGTCAAACAGATTCAATAAGAATGCAACATAAAACTCTTCGGAAGGGGAAATGTGTTGCAGGTCGGTTGCCTGATATTGTGCGGTGAACATACTGTGGTTTTAATGCTAAGACTGATCGGTGTGTGACGTCTGAGATTGAAACTTCCTGAGTTGAAGGACCCTCTGGCCAGCCAGCTCACGTCTCAGGTGGTCCTTGCAAACATCAGAGCAGCAGTTACATGTGTGGGATCAGTTTTCCTGCTCCACTGTGTGCCCTGGGTACTCAGCAGGTACTGGCAGAAGCTACTGAAATATTCAACTTGTTTACTGGAGAGTTGTAATCTGCCTTTCAGGTAGGCACAGGCAGGGTTGGTGCCCCAGAAAGGAATTGCCTGCCAATCATCGGTGGAGATTTCAAGCCACATTCCATGGATGTACTTTCTTTTGTATGGTTGGTAATATGTTGGGGTTTTTTTGTTTTTTTTTTCTCTAGGCAGCAAAGTACCCACTTAAAATTCCACTTATAACCGACATCATCTGTGTACCTCTTATTAATGTAATTTGTCATTGTGAGATCTCCACGATCGCATTTAGCATTTTAATATGTGCGCCGCATCTGGGGCTCTGAATCTGTTGATTGATCAGATTAGTTAAGTTTCTTTTTAGTTTAGAAAACTGTTTTTCTCATTAAAAAAAACCCCCCAGAAAAAAAACAAAAAACGGATATCCATATCATTTAAAAAATGTCTAGTTGAGTGGTAAGTTCAGGGCTCTCTGAAGCGATGTGGTGGTACAACGGTGACTGAGCGCACACAGTATCTATGTGCACGCACGGTGAGGCTCTTGGGCTCGTGATGACCGAGAGCCACCGTGCGCCCAGGCCCCAGATCCAGGCTGGACTTCATCAGTGGGAGCTTCATTCAAGCTAAGCCGTCGATGTGTCTCGTGTGTACCATGCAGCTCTCAGTCAGGCAGTGCTGCTGTTAGACGGATCAGCCGCCCGCAGTGATTACACAGTAATAGCTAATGTGCCGTCATTTCTCCGAGGCGTTGGACCTTCACTGACTTTGCAGCCTGGTTCAATAAGAAAACTGATCCAGAGGCTGTTAAAGATTAAACCTTTTTGAATACGTTTAGAAAGAAAGAAATTCAACTTGCACAACGGTGCAGTATTTATAGCACACTTGAATGCACTATTTGGCAAGTCATTTGAGTATTATCACAGATTTAGATGCAATGTAACTCCACCACCCGACGCTGCTTTTTTTTTTCCTGCCGACACCGCATGTAAGAGAGGCTGTTTGATGGGAAGACATGAAACCTAAAGCCTTTAGAAGCATTACCCAGCGTTAGTGACAGCAGACAACAACAGCGGCTCAGCCTTCGGCAATACATTAGCATGTCGTTCTGGGAGGGAAGCATGTGGTACTTCATTTTAAGCAGGGATGAGGGACGGCGAGCTGCTCCTGCTTGGGGATGGGATTTGTTGCCACGGGCCTGTTGTTCCCCTAATTCAGCATGGGACAGAGGCAGTGACATGCCGGGATTCAGCTCTGCGTTTCCAGCTCCCGGCCTCGCCTGCTCCACTGCCAAACCCAAACCCTTTTGCATGGTGCCCTGCCTTAACGAGAGGAGCTATTTGGGTGGTGGTCGGTTTCCCAGTGAAGCAGCTGCCGCTTTCAACTGCCAAACGCGATTGTTCACCAAATAACTGAAGCCTAAATTTTATATGATGTAGCAAATTCTTTGGTTGCACATAATTGCTTGATCTGACTTGTTACAGCATTCACTAATGTATTTTATACACTAGTTAATCTTAACGAAACCGTCTGGTCGCAGATAAGTTCCAACTGCGTTGATGATTCCCATGCAGGCCAATTAGTCATGCTTTTATACTGTTTTGTTCTCATGTACGCACACTACTGAGGGAAAAACACGACACACAGTTGTCGCAGGAAGCCTCGATGCAGTCGAGGATCTTCTCTCCGGTGGTGATCGGTGTGAACGTGGCGCCTTACACCCCCGCTCATTGAGGTGGAACTTGTGTTTATTCAGATTCCTTCATTACTCAGGGATGATATTTCAACAGTTTAACCGCAGGAAATAAATGGGCGTGTGAGAGCTCGGTGACCATACTGGGTATTTCCAAAACAGATTCAGTTTTCATGGCATTATGTCTCTCTACCCTGCTTTTGAACTTCAGCAAGTGGCAGGGACTCAAGAGATTCGCCACCAGCGTGTGCAAATATTTCTGCCTCGCTCATTTAAAAAAAAAAAAAAAAAAAGTTTTGAGGTGGCAGAACAGGAACCTTTTATGGAATTGACCAAACATGTTACATCCTGTTTATGCAATGAGGTCGCGTTTTATTTTGGGGTGACAAGGTGGAGGAACATTCTTTATATTGGCGGATAACCCAGGGGCCTACATATTAAGATTTACTGGGACATGAACTGGGTGTTGATGGCTTTTGAAGTGACAGAAGCGAGGCTCGGAGTAACAGGTTTTTAAAATTCTTGTTTGAGGTTGCAGTAATGCAGCAATTTTGTAGAAAATTGAGAGGCTAGTGGATCTAGCGGTGGCGAAAACGTTTGATTTGCAATTGAATGATTCATAATTCCTCTTCCTAGATGTCAGTATAGCATGGACCTTGATTCAGTTTTACATCACTACATCTGACATGAACGATGTGTATTGATAAATTAATCAATAAGTTCTAAATTGGTCCAGTTTTGCATCTCATTTTTAACATGAGTAAGCACATTTTCCTCCCCTACAGACAAAAGGGAGAATTTCTGAAGTTGGCTACATGCTCGCATGTAGCCTATGAAAATCTCCAGATAAAACAACATCAGAAAAGGTAAAAATTCTATTCTCCTAAGATGGGAGGGCACTGGAGGGATGGGCGATCACTTACTACCTGAGAGCCCCTGCTCGAGTGTCTGAGACTGCTCTGTCTATGAGTGCCATCTCCACAGGTGGTGTTTAAACCTGATCGTTGACCAAACTGAGGATTTCAGAAAGGCAGAAGATCCTCATCACGACTTAGATGAACCAGCACAGACAATATTGAAGGAGGCAAATGCATCTTGTGTGAGCAGATGGCTGCTGACAGTGAAATATGCCGGTCGACCACGTGCTTCCCGTGAACATCTTCATCAGGCGTGATGGATGGAGTTTGTCTGCTCCCCAGACGCAATCCTGCAAATGTTGCTTTAATGGCGTTCTTATCAGCAGCCCTGAACTAGTGTAGAGATGACAGCTCCAGCCCACAGCTGGGAAACTTCCAGAAGAGTGTGACCTCTATGATTAGTATCTGTAGTTTATTACAACCTTAAAGATGATTTTGGAAAACCACCAAGCAATGTCGCCAAACAACAGATGCGTTTCCAGCAGTGGTAACCTCAGTTGGGCGGGTTTCAGGAACTGGAGCACAGCAAATTTGTTTGTCCCTGTTGAGTTTGTGACCCCATGACAGCAGTTTCTCAACCAATTTACGCAGTGCGGGATCCACCTCAAGATGCAGATTTCCGATAAGCTCGTGTTCTCAGCTGGTGACTGATCATGCTGTTTTGCAAAAAGCCAAACTGCCAAACTACCTCAGTCTGTTTCAGTCCTTTTGAGCGGTTTTCTGCGGGGAATGTCTCTGCTTCCCATGCGCCACAGTAAGGACGATATCTTGTCACGACTTTCGAATTCTTACCACAGCCAAACTCACATTTGCAAGGAAATACCTCATGTGCTTCAATATTCTGGAACGTCTCATCCATCAATATGTTTGACAGACTAGAAATGCAGAGGCTTTTGCCTAGGTTGCGTGCTTCCCTGCTTTCCAGAACTGCAGATATGGCAGATATCATAATGGTGTCCACGTTCCTCAGTTTGAAAATTTATGATTTGGAAGCCCCCTGAATTAGCCTGATTGGATGGTTGGCCTCTAGCTTCCTTGGAGCACCATTGACTTTCCATCTGAGTGTGTTTTTGAACAGGCAGCAGATTTTGTTTACCCAGATTATTACTATGATTTTTTTTTTCCCCTCCTGTTTTCTGTCCAAGCACCGAGCGTGGTCTTTTTATGGTGACTATAAAAGTTTGGAGTTTGCTTTGAGGCCCTCTCGGTGCTCTCTCACCAAAACCACAGCAGATGTGCGGCTTTTGTTCTTCATTACCGATTTGCAGTTGCCCGGCACACGGAGCTGTCTGGCTGTTTCAGACTCACGATGCGTGAGTGAAAGCTCACCCTTCTAATTAAGGAAATGGTGAGGACTTTGTTCCTTGTGTCAGCAGGGGAAACAGAAAAATCATGCTTTGAATAAAGGTAATCTATTTCTGCTGCTCTGGTGAAATCAACAACTAAAAACCTCAATGGTTGGCCCAGGGAGATTGGCTTGATTAGTATTTAGTGGACACACAAATCACAAAAGGACACACGTGCACGCACGCACACACGCGCACGCACACACACATACACACACACACGCACGCACACACACAGCACCAAAGACTCACACGCAAAGCAAAACGCACACACTCTCTTCCGCTGCCGTGTGTGGAGTTCAGTCTGAGGTTTCGGGGTTCTGGAACGAGACCTTGCTGCTTGTTTGTCCCACAAAGTCGCCACTTAAAAAGTCGTTCACTTGTGCAGATGCCTGCTTTACCTCGAAGGGAAGCGGCCATGTACAGGAAGTCAACTGAGGACCACACGTGTATGTGGATGTCTGAGTGTGTGTCATGGAAAAAGCCCATTACGGCTGCCACTGTGAAACCCAAATACCTCTGTGGTATGATGCTACAAAAGATCTGATCAAAGACTACTGGTAAATCCCTCAGACTGCTTGGAATGAGAGTTTGAGAATGTTTTAAGAATTTGAGCAAGGCACCTGGCTGGTTCTCTCCCATCTGCTCAGTGAGGTCAGAATTAAAGAAGTACAGATGGGTGACAAATAGAAGGAAAAACCAATATAAATTTTCTTTGTAAAACAATTGGCAACCATAAACTACCCAAACAAGCCCAATGCCTTGTGGTACAGATTGTCTCTGAAGTCTGTTGGAGGAATGAATCCCATTTATCCCTCTTTTTTTTGTTTTGATGGTGGTGTTGGAGAATGCTGGCTGACATTTCTCCTCAGAGGTGCTCAGCTGACTTCACATCATTTCCAAACCCGCCTTTTTTTTTTTTCTTTATTGTTCCAGTTTTCCTTTTATTTGGGACTGATAATTTGACCATCTTTAAAGTCTTAAAATAGAGACGATCATTAGCCTGTGGGTTACATAAGTGTTGTGTTCATCTTTCTAAGGTGATCAAAAAAAAAAAAGAGTACTTTAAGTAGTCCTTAAGTAAGGAAATAAAAATCTGAGGTTTTACATTCAGATGAATGTGTGTAATGTCACTCTTTGACAGAAATGACGACAAACACCAAGGTGGTTCGTGGTGAGTCAGCGGTGCCCTGGTAAAAGCCCCTGCATAAATAGGGAGTTTTCCTGGGGGAAAAAAGGCTGTTTTACATTGTTGCAAATGCAAACCAGGCATTTCATACATTTGCGTGTAACTCGTGAAACACTCCTGACTTTTATTGTTCTCACAGGAAATTTGTTTTGAAGTTAAACTTGAGAAAACATGACTACAAAACACTGCATCAGTTTGAAATGTTGCAGGGAGTAACGGAACAAGAAGGAGCAGCTCCAGCGAGCCGCTCAGTGAAGAGCAGCAGGTGACGGGCTGCTACTTTGACCAACTACGATCTCACAACTGTGACTCGCTGTGAGCTGATCTGAGCCCTGTTAAGCATAAAGTCAGATCATAAGGGACAATTATTGTCTGACTTCTCATTCCGAGAAGCAGCACTTTGTTTTGTTGGTCTCTATTACCAGTTGTATTACACTGCTCTTGCTGTTATCACCGATCAGATGATTTACATTTGACTTGTTTGTTTCATCAGCAGAATATAGTTTGAGTTGGGCCTCTGGGCTCCGGTCTCATCACTCCTCAGGTATTGTATGTTGGCAAAGGGATTTGTGGGCAGTGCTAATCGAACATACTCAGTGTGAAAGAACATGGAGTGATGCAGAATTCTAGAATTCTGCAATTACTTTACCGGGCACTTTTATCCAAACCAACTTACTGTGCATGCAAGAGCTCAGTAATTCATGGTGGCAGCACTGGCATGCAGAGAGAGATGGGCTGAAATAGAGCGCCACACTGGGAGGGCGTGTTTGGATTACAGGATGTGGCATGTCACAGGTAAACAGCAGCACAGCTGCAGATGACAAATGTTTTTTTACAAATATGTGAAACAACATGGGACATCAATGCTTCCTTTCTCTCACATCTGGAAACTGGCAGTGGACCGTGTGGTTTTCCTCACTCTCACCCAAAACGCCTCATCATTCACTCATCAGTAATTGGTGCATTTTGTTTTTGAAATTGGTTTCCTCAAATTTTTTTATGCAGTTTTTTTTTTTTTAATCCTGCCAGCCTTTGGGAAATGTTGAATCCTCAATGACTGGAAGAAACCTGAAAGTGTGAGGATAGATTT
>CAAKHG010017935.1:0-10348 GCA_901007715.1 Dactylopterus volitans
TTTTTTTTTTTCTTTTTTTTTTTTTTTTTTTTTTTTTTTTTGACAGGTCACGTGACCGCTTATCGCAATCGTCAACTTTCCGGGAAGGCCGTGAACGTCGCACCGCCGCGCAGCCCGAAGTCCGCCTGGCGGAGGAGCGAGCAGGCGAAGTGAAAGTGACACACAGAGCGAAGAAAGGACTTAACGCGCAAGGAGCAGGAGCCCCGCGACGTTCACAGGCTCGTCCCAGCATTCAGCGACACTCGGAGTCACTTTGTGTCGTTCTCTCGCTTCCCAAGTGGAGTGACGTCGCCCCGTAAATGCTCCGGATCCGGTGACAGGCTCGACACGCCGCGACGGACCGACATGGTGAGTTAGTGATCAGCCTGTGGTGGATGTTTAAAAGGTCAAAGCGGCACGACGCCGCCGTGGTCGCGCAGTATCGCGCTCGAAATCCCCTCCACTGCCAGCACTCGTGCCAATTTCTCGAGTTGTGCTGCCGGGCTGCAATAATAATGAGCGATGAATGAAAGGAATGACTATTTAAAGCAGAAACCGAAGAGGTGATATAGCTAATTCAGTCTGGGGAAAAAAAACGAATATCGATAAGTGAGTTGAAGCAGAAAAGTATTCGATTTAACAAAAGAAAAATAAAGAAAAAAAAAGCAGCACAGGGTGAAGTTAGAGGTACAACACAACTTATAAAGAGTGTGTTTGTAATTTCCCTCTCGTCTTTCCATTCTTTAAGCCTGTCTGTGCGTTAGAAACCGGTGGACCAATAATCCGCCGGCTCTCGTTCAGGAGCCCCTCAGTCATGGCCAGATGATTATCAGGTAACTCGGTTATCGGGGCGGCAGCGCGTCACTCTCACGGCGGTGCTGCATGAATGACGTGGGTGTGGTTTCCCTCCATGTGATGCCAGGTACACTCACGGAGGCAGGAGGGAGGGAAGGAAGGAAGGAGGGGAGCTGGAGCGGGCAGAGGTTCCTGTGTTAAGAGTTTTTAAAACTCCAGACTATTGTTCTGCTATTACTACCACTTGGTTGCCAGGAATGAAATAGTGTCCATTCATCACATCGGTCTATAAGTAGCAGCTTCGCTCGTCTTCGTCTGCGTATGTGTGACAGGAAGTGACAGTGAAGTATGGACTGGAGATGCAGGGAGTCGACTTGTTTTGCTCCGTCTGTCAGTTTCCTGTCCCTGTCAACTTCTGAGATGCTGGCTTCCTCTTGTGGCTGACATGGCAAAGGCCAAAGGGAAACCTGTCAGGAGACTAATTGCTGTGAGGTCAAGTTACTCTCTGGATTCCTCCGCAGTCACGAGTGCAGCTTTAGCAAAGAACTGACTTAAACAGCTGAGCCAACCCGCCCACCTTCATTATCTTCCTCTCAATCGAAGATGATCGCCAGCAGTTTTTAAACCTGTTCTAAACTCATCTATGTGCCCCAAAATGACACATTTAGAAGTTTTCTTTCATTGACCTGCATGACCTTAAAATGGTTCGGTTGCAACACCCCACCAATTTGCTCATTTAATACTCGATGATCTACGAATAAACTAATCTGGGCCCACATCTGTCTCATTTGTGCTCACCTGCAGAACAATACTCCTCTTAGCTCCCAGTAAGCTAGGCTCTTTGATCACACGCTTCTTCTTCACTGCTAGCATCTTCTTCTTCCTCTTCTTTATAGTTTGTATCTCCTCCCTCTTCTTTTTCCAAGCTTGTGCCTCTCCCCCTCCTTCCTCTTCCCAGGTAGTGTCCCAGCACCTCATCCTTAGTGTTTCCTTCTGTAGCCAATGTCTCCTCTCTCTTCTACTTCCTATGTGTTTTTAGTCGCTTCCTTCTTCTTCCTAGCTGGCAGGTCTCCCCCTTCTTCTTCTTTGCCATCATCTCCTCCTTCGTTTTCTTTCTAACTAGCATCTCCTCCTTTTTCTTCTTGATGGCTAGCATATCCTCCTTGTTTAAGTCTCCTCCCTCTTCTTTGTAGCTACTGTCTCCTTCTTTTTTGTGGCTAGCATCTCCTCCTTATTCTTCGTGGCTAACATCTACTTTTTCTTCTTCCAGCTAGCAACTCTTCCTCCTCCTTCTTTGTAGCAAGCATCTTCTCCTGTCATTGTTTCGACACACCACATGCAAATAATACAGAAAGGCCTGCCACCTGTGTAGTTGTGATTGGTTCATTAGGCTTTATGGACTTCTTCTTTTTAGCTAGCATCTCTTCCTAGTCCATTTTTGTAGCTAGCATCTCCTCTTTCCTCTCCTTCCTTGCTAGCCTCTCCTTGTTTTTTTTCCCTAGCTAGCATCTCCCCCTTCTTCTTCCTAGGTAGTGTCTTCATAGAAATCCTGGGCTGTCAGAGATCATTTTCCTGAAACAGTCATTGGTCACAGTAGACCCAAAGGAGAAATCCCAAGCCATGATCATAGTCTAGTAACACATAAAAAAAGAATTAAAAAAAAACATCATATGGACGTTAACAGGGCTAAAAACATGTTTTTCACCGTAGGGGAGCTGTAGGTTCAGCTTTCATTAACTGCTGGAGGAAGTTGCCAATGACGATGTGTTCTGTTGTTTTCTTAATAATTAACTCTTAGTAATAACACAATAACTCACTCTTAGTAATAACTCAACTCAATAATAACAAATGAGCTCAATCTTGCTTTTGTGCGTTTGAAAAAGTTCCTAAACAGGATGACGCGTCTCTGTCTACCTGTTGATCGCTCCTCTATGAGCTGCTGGATTCTTATTTAGCTTCATGTTTTTAATTTGTGCTGGCAGATTAGATTCGTGCATTTTGTAATAAAAGAAAGTAATTTATGCAGTGAAAGATCTTTTGCTAGTTAACACAAAAACATCAGAAACTGCTATCGATCAGATGCCCTCAATGCAAAAGTACAGCAGATCTCAAGTTTAGTCTGTGCAAAATGCAGAATTAAAGGAGAAGAGTACCTCCTAAATTGCTCGTGCTAAGAGCCCACAAAAGATACATGTATCACTTGTGTACATGAGGATTTTCACTGAACTCTTAAACACTATTCCCGAAAAATGTACTTAAACCCACCTTTATTTTGTATCAAACAATAATACAAAAGCATCTTAATTCCTGTGAAAACTCCCAATTTGCCATGTCTTGCATGATGTAAAAATGTGGTGCGTGTTGACTGGACAGGAGAATGGGAAGAGCCGCCTGCAGCAGGCCCAGAGGGAGGTGGACGAGGTGAAGGACATCATGCTGGACAACCTGAACAAGGCGGATGAGCGAGCTGGCAAACTGGGCGACCTGGAGGACAGAGCTGATGAGCTGCTCAAACAGGTGAGCGGGCAGAGCAAAGCTCAGTGGGTTCAATCTGGACTGGATGGCAGGTTTTGTCTCCACAGGCGTCCAGGGAGTAAAAGGAGGAAATGTCATATTGGTGTTTAGTAATATACCTGAGGTGGAGCTGGAGAGGAAAACAAATGTACAATTTACATCCTGATTGTGTTTTATGGTCCTATTTTTAGAAAGGTATTTCCTCTAGTTTCCTAAGATGAATGAGGCGAGCTGGTCTCCCTGGTATTGCAGAGTGAGTCCAGGACATGCCATGAGGCAAACGCTTGTCCGAGGTTGACGGAGGGGGCACATCATTCTCATATTGCCCCACTGGCCCTTGTTACATCACATCGTGGGGGTAGTTCACAGAGAATCCACTGTTTACTTGACGGAAGAAGGCGCGCAAGGAAAGCAGCAGGTTGTTTCCATCCCGCAGTCCAGTTCATCTCACTTTAGTACGCCACATGTTGAAACGGTGAACCACAGGTTTGGTTTGCGCTTGGTAGGTGGATGGATGATCAAGATGGTAGAGATTGTTTGGTACCATCCAAAACTTTTGGCAATTGAAACATTAAAAAAAAACTTAGCAGTTGAAAAAGTGCTCGGCGCAAATGGGGTTTTAGATGGTAGGAAAGGTATTTGGGGATGGGTTCAGCCTGTTAGTTAATTCAAAGACGGAAACAGAAAAAAAAAGAAGAAGAAGAAGAAGAAGTTCGGTATTAGTTTTGAAATCAGTGAGATGTTGAAACATGCTTTGTGTTTGTTCTTTGTTTCATATGTAACATGCACATGATGATTCTGTCAACCAATCAATAGACTGCAGGGTATCTAGCTTCACCCCTTAGGTTCTTAGGACAGGGCGTGCATACCTCAACAGAACGGTAACCAAAATCAGGACCGTTTAGATCTTGTGGTGCCATCTAGAACTTTTGGCAATCGGAGCATAAAAAAACTCCCACAATGTACCAGTGAATTGAACTGTATTGCTGGGTGGCTTTTAGTTGCTGTAAAGCTGCATGACCAAATATTTCTAAGCTGAAAAGGATTCAGTGACAACCAAGTTGCTCCACCGACAAACATCTTTGAGAAGTTTCTGTCAGGTTTTAGAGCTTTACACAGCACAGGCACTCTACTGTAATGACCCTCTGTTAACGGTCAACAAAGCAGGAGACAATTTCAGTTCTTTAAGTGAAGCTTTTGACACAATAGATCATTTTAATCAACCGTCTCACAACCTGTGTTAACATCAGGGACACTGCCCTTAACTGGTTTTACTTTTTAGATAGCACCTACTCACAATCCATGGGCAATCGCACGTCTACAACTCACATTTCCTGTGGGGTATCGCAAGATTCAATTTAAGTCCAATTTTATTCTCTGTCTACATGCTTCTACTCATTCAAATCATGTGACATTTCATTTGGTTGCTACGCTGCTGTCACATAAAGATACAAACTGTTGGATGGCATAAGGTTTCTGTCACTAAATAACTCAGAATCAGAAATCATACTGTCCAGACCAACAAAAGTCCAGACCAACAAAAGTCTCATTGACATAATGGTAAATGAGGGGCAGCCCTCAACACTTCCTAAATTTGATTAAAGGTCATCATTGAAAATAGTTTGGGTCTTTTGTCTGCCAGTGTAAAGTCTGCTGCCAGAAACCTGAGAGTTGTGTTTGGTTCAGATCCAACCTTCCAGCCACATATCAAAAAACTTGTCCAGTCCTGCTTCCACCTCATAGTGGCCTTCGAACTTGTTATTTATGCAGTCTAAAGGTGGCCCCTCGGCGATGGCATGAGCTCCCTGAGGAAATGAGGCTTGCAGATTCAGCGACTCCTTTTTTTTAAGCCACTTTCTAACCCATTTCTACTGACTTGCCTTCATGTGTATTGTTCTTTAAATTTTCATCCTTATAAATTTAATTAATTTATTTATTATTTATTTATTTACATATATGTACGTATTGTTTGTATACATTGTCTTTTCATTGCTTATATTCATTTTATTTGCTCTTAGTTTCTTTACGTGACATTGTCCTTTTATTCTTTCTAATTATATTCATTTGTTTTAATGTGTTGCCTTTGTATTGCTGTTATTTTTTTTAATCTGTATTTTTTTGTATTGACATGTTTTATTTTGCCCTTTGGTAGATTCATTCTCTTATTCTGACTTCATCTAAACTGTCTCAGCTTGTTCTTGCCTCTCTTTGGCTTGACTCTTTGTTGTCTTCCTGCCTCTGAGTGTCCTACTTTCTTTGCTTTGTCTTACAAAGCACTCTGTAAACTCTGTGTTTTAATGGTGCGAGATAAGAAGGTTATCATCATTGTATTTTTATAAACCCACATGGAATGATTTCCAGGCTCTAAAGTCATAGCCATAATTTAACATCTGCTACGTCTTGTGTTTTTATCCAGAGCAAAACCTTCGAAAAGACTTCGAACCAAGTGAAGGAAACGAAGAGATGGAAGAATAAGAAGATGAAGGTGATGATTATCAGCATCGCAGCGGTCGTGGCAGTTGTCGTTGTTGCACTAATAATATTTTTCTCGGTTGCGTAGCATACTGATGACATTGGGACTGAAGAACTAAAGCAAAGACAAAAACTGTTGGATTCCATCATGTTGGCCAAACTGCTGCATTTGTAGTGATGCTGATATTTCTGGGAGTGTATGTTGTCTCTTGATATGGTACCGTTGATAGCTCGGCATGTTTGTGCTCAGCCACATCGAAAGGACAAACCACCACCGGCAAACTGATGTATTGTAATTTAAATGTGTCGTCTTTATCATTAAATGTGCTTTTAAAGGTGCTACGTCTGATCAGTTTATTTCTGTTGTATTTCTTTGACTAAACACTTTCAAGGGCTTTAATGGAACTTGAATACAATCTGGGTTTTTTTAATGGTTATTTTAATCTTCAAAACCTAAAATTTTTCCAGATCAGGCAAACTGAAAACTGCTGTGTACGTCAGAATACTATGTATAAGACGTGCATATACAACTGATCATCATCTACTAACGTTTTGCTTGTGCTTTTGTGTTTGTTATCAAATGAGGATTCGAGTTCACAAATCAGGTAACTGTCCATCAGCCTCTCACCATCAATACACAATTTTGTCTAAACATTTGTATGAGATGATTATGATGTAATCACAATCACTCAGTACTGATACACAAATTGTACGTGATGTTGAGGATGTGTGATTGAGGTATCTGTTGCTACACTGTGGTCTTGTGTTTTATTGGTGTTGCTTTCAGTATTGAAGAATATATTTATTGACTCAAATCTGCCGTCTGGATTAAATTCCACACTTCACTGTACGCAGCTTTTAGAAAGAAATAGTCCATGAGAACACAACTATTGTGTAGGTGTCTTCTCTTATTAATTGTTAGGTGAGAAACCAGAGTTGGGGTGACACGGTGGTGTGGTGGTTAGCACCGTTGCCTCATAGCAAAAAGTTCGACTCCTGGCCTGGGGTCTTTCTATGTGGAGTTCACATGCTCTGTCTGCATGGGTTCTCTCCGGGTACAAGTGGTTGTATGTCTGCAATGAGCTGGCGTTTCATCCAGGGTGTACCCCGCCGTTCGACAGCTTGGATCAGCTCCAGCACGACAGCAACCCTGAATAGCCCGGAATAAGTGGAAGACAGTGAATGAATGAAACCAGAGTTACTCAGCTTCTGGCCATCAAGTTAACCCACCTTAAAATGAATGAAACTCATATCTAAATCATCCAGAAAGTATCTCTCCTCTCAGAATTAAAGGATAAGTAAATATACCCCAAATCTATCTTGGCTTAGCTGTTCTTTTGTT
This sequence comes from Dactylopterus volitans, assembly GCA_901007715.1. Classification (NCBI taxonomy): domain Eukaryota; kingdom Metazoa; phylum Chordata; class Actinopteri; order Syngnathiformes; family Dactylopteridae; genus Dactylopterus; species Dactylopterus volitans. The sequence continues at coordinate 7,103 of CAAKHG010017935.1, forward strand.
TTCTTTGCAGGTTATTTGATTTTTGAAAATCTAATTAATTCAGCCATTGTCAAGATGCTATATTTGCACAGATGTTTCTGGTCTATATATATTATATTTGCTTATTCTAGAATAACTTTTGAAGCCTTAAAAATTAGTCATTTGTGACTCAACTTGTGCTCTAGCACAGTGATTATCAACTTTGTCTGGCTCAAAAAATGAAAGTTAAGAAAAAAATATCATGTGCTTCTATTTGGAATGGGATTTTAAATGCAGCAGGGTGATGTTTATTCGCACTCTTTAACAATAGGTGGCGGTAAAGCCATGTTATGCTATCTGACACCCGCCATTTCACAGCATAGAAGAAGACCAGCAGCATTGGTTTTCATATGCTAATTGAGCGGCAAATGCTCAATTAGCATATCATATCTCATGAACACATGAGATATGGATTTTCTTATAATGAGAAAGAAGTTGGATTTTATGCTCCATGTCTGTGCATGAAACCACTGTTGAGTCGGTTAAAGAGGTTGAAGGTACTGAAATGTTATTTGTGTAACAGCCTAATGATCACTGGCTTATTAAGTGCTACTGATTGAATATTATTAACACATGGCTGTTCCGTGTGTACCCACTGATACAGGGCTATCACTGCTACAGTTAAATTAATATTCTTGAATCATTGTGTCCCCAAGATGCACTTTTTGGTGCATCTAACGCAGCTGATTGAGTGTAAAAGGGAATATTTCCCTCTCTAGCATCGCCACCTGCTGGTCATTTTGGTTTATCATTAAACTTGTTTTTTATGTTGGCTTACTATGATATTCTTTACTTTCTCAGGTTTAAACTACGCCATCTTTTTATTAAATTAATTTGAGAAGTTGAAATTTCTCCTATATTTCAGGTTGCTGCTTGTCATGATGGGTCCCAATGCCAGACCAGTTGAGAACCACTGTTTTAGAGTATGTTGTTGAGGGCTTCTATCACCTGAAGTCCACCTGAAACAGCATTTCATCAGTATACATCTGTGTGGTGATGTAGCTGATGAGTTAAACAGGGCAGGCAGGTGAGCCGTAACTCGTACTCGTACTCGTCGTTTTCCGCTTATCCAGGTCCGGGTCGCGGGGGCAGCAGCTTCAGGAGGGAAGCCCAGACAGCCCTTGCCACTTCCACCAGCTCCGCTGGCGGGACCCCCAGGCATCAGTGCTGACGCCGCTCCGATCCGCCTGTCGACCTCCCACTGCATCCTTTCCTCACTCGTGAACAAGATCCCGGGATACTTAAACTCCTCCACTTGAGGCAGGACCTCCTCTCCAACCCCGAGAAGGCAGTCTACCCTTTTCCAACTGAGGACCATGGCCTCGGACTTGGAAGTGCTGATTCGCACCACATCATCCGCAAAAATCAGCAACGAGATCTTCTGCTCACCGAACTCAACACCCTCCACTCCCGGCTGCGCACAGAAATTCTGTCCATAAAGGTTATGAACGGAACCGGTGATAAAGGGCAGACCCGGCGGAGTCCAACCCTCACTGGGAACGAGTCCGACTTACAACCGGCTACACGAACCAAGCTTGTGCTCCTTGGGTAGAGGGACTGAACGGCCCTTAGCAAGGGACCACTCACCCCATACTCCTGGAGCACCCCCTACAGGATGCCCCTGGGTACATGATCATAAGCCTTCTTGAGGTACACAAAACACATCTCAGTGTAAAATTAAGGAATGGGACCGGGGTGGTGGTCCCTATCTGACAAACATTTTAAGCTGATGACACACACCACGTGGTAAGATGTGATTTCTGATATTCACATCATCATGACCTTAGTAGAACCTGGGACTTAAGACTACATATATTTTCATTCAGGTGTTGCTTGCCGGAGATGTCATATAACAACAACACATCATCCATGTTGAGGCACCTGCGTGCTGATAACAATCATGCTCAGCAGGTAAATGCAAGTAAAGTCAACACTGGATATCCGGACTGTAATTATCATTATTATACAGCCATTTTCTATGGTTAAGGACCAGGGCTTTTAAAAGTTTGTAAGCATCCTCGACTGTACCTATACCAGTCCATTTAGAAAGGCCTTGAGGACAATGGTGGACGTGTGTTATGAAAAGACCAGAGAGAAGGTTACTGCTTAGACTAAACAGGCCACCGCATTTATCTCACTGCAGATATGTGGATATCCATTATTATAGATGAGTGCTTTACCATGTCATCTAGCTGGGTATTAAGACACATTTATTGTTTTGCTCATGTTCTCAACCTAGTGGTAAATAAATCTTTAGCACAAACCCCAGAGTTGGAGGGGATCCGAACTCAGGCACCCAAAATTGTAGGTTACTTCAAGGTTACATTTCATCACTGGACAGTGTGGTCAAATGCCCCATGGCATTGGTGCCAAATTGGCAACTTATTTAAAAAATAATAATCTGTAAATAAATCATAATAAATAATCTGATGGAAAAGTTCAGTCATCTGGAAAAAGTAATGGCCTTATCAGTTGCTATGTTGCTTGATCCCAGCCACTTCATTTTGCCACTTCTTTAAATAGTCAAGCTGCAATAGAACGACTAGCGAGTGTCCAAATGTGATAGCAAGTGAAGCTCCAGCAGTATCAACTCCTGTAGTGCCTTCACCAAGAGCAGGGCCAACAAGGGCTAACCAAAAAGACTTCAACCTTTGGGCCCTATTGGATAATACTTTCACAGGAACAGTACTGGACTACATCAAGTTCTGCATCGGGAATGTGACTGTGGTCAAAACCATCCGGGTTTTCCCCAACCAGAAACCCTGGATGACCAGCCAGGTCCGCTCACTCCTAAGGGCCCGCAACGCTGCCTTCAGGTCAGGCGACAGAGCTCTACAGGGCTGCTCGGGCTGACCTTAACAAAGGAATTAAGAAAGCCAAGGCGGACCACAGGATGAGAATAGAGTCCCACCTGTCCAGCAATAACTCCTGGGTTAGGGTTAGGGTTAGGGTTAGGGGTTAGGGTTATACAACACATCACTAACCTCAGAGGCAGTGATGTGTCAACCGGAGACCTGAGTGCGCTGCTGGCAGAGGAGCTGAATCGTTTCTTTGCTCGCTTTGAGACATCACAGCAGCGCTCATCTGTTCCAGCCCTGCTGAGAGGCTCCAGAGGGTGGTGAAAGCAGCACAGAGGATCATCGGCTGCCCTCTCCCCTCCCTAACGGACATTTACACCTCCCGCTGCCTCAGCAGAGCCACCAACATCATCAAGGACAGCTCCCACCC
>CAAKHG010017935.1:19259-41644 GCA_901007715.1 Dactylopterus volitans
ACACACACACACACACACACACACACACACACACACACACACACACACACACACACACACACACTCCACGATAAATAAGCAAGTTATAAGCCAATTAAACATAAGTGAAATCCAACTTCATTTACAAAGAGAGATTCATTCTTACTGTTGTTCATGTGTTTGTCCTCAGGCAGCGAAAAATGCTGTTGGCACCCTGTCTGGTCTCTCCCCCAACAAGCTGTTACCACAGGTCATTAGTCACATCATCAAGGCTTTGTCCAGACCAGCTCTCCTTCATGTCACTCGGGAGGATTATGCCATCATGCTGACCCCTGAGGGACAACTGTATGACAATACCATCATTCAGAGGTAACGGAAGCTCTCTTCTAATACAGTTTTATTGCATTCACCTGTCTTTATCGACTCCTGTCCTCCACCTCTACATTCTCTGCAGTGCCCAGAAAGAAAGCAGCAAGAAGGCTAACATGAAGCGAGAGAACAAGGCGTACTCCTATAAGGAGCAGATCATTGAACTGGAGTTGCAGGAGGTAAAGTGAGCCCATTGCTGCCGCTTGTCTTCGATGGTGTTGATGTCTGGGGCGTATTTTAAATGTCTTCTGGAAATGCGATGTCACAGGAGCTCAAGAGGAAAAAAGGCATCAAAGATGAGGTGCAACTAACCAGCAAACAGAAGGAAATGATGCAAGTACAGCTTGAAAAGGAAGCATCAATTCGCAAGAGACTTCAAGGGGTATGGAAGTTAGGTTTTTCTGCCTGATAGGTGAGTTTTTAAATGTCCCTCTTTTGACCTGTGGCATCGTCTGTGATGTCCCCAGCTGGATGTGGAGTTGGAGAGTGCGGTAGGTCTGCTTGAAGCTGTCCTGATGGAGAGACCAGCTGAGATCACCAGGGAGCTGCCTGCAGTTCTCCAGGTCCTAATTCCTCTGCTGCAGTCCCCTCTGGCTGCTCCTCGCATCCAGAAGGTGTTCTTGGACATCGGCGTTTGCCTTCTGCCCCAATTCCTCCACTCTCTGGGTAGCTTGCTTGTCTTATGTTGTTTGTATGGACATACTCTCCAGCTAAAGTTAATAAAATTAACATTCTGTTTTTGTTCTTTTTTTTATTTCGTCAGCCGTGCTTGTGGGACATGTGACTTTACGTTTGCTAAAGCCAGAGTGTGACCTGGACGAGGCCTGGGAACAGGAGGACCTGGACACAGCAGTCACCCGCACTGTTCTGCTGCTGCACCGCCACACTGTTCCTCAGAGAGACAGCAAGACTGGTGGTGAGCACACAATATCATCCTCAAATCACAAATATAGACATATACTAGCGAGAATATGTCGAGACTGTTGTACGTCAGTTTTTTCTCTCTTATCTAAACAAAAGTTTTATGTGGTCATGAAGAAACCTCAAAACTGCTCTGCCACAGTCACACTCATTGCTGAATTTTAAAGCTTTTGATAACCTACTCAATCATTCAGAATCAGAATGCCATGGTCAGCGTAGAAGGTAATTGTGTTGAAGCTAGGAGTCTGTTACAGGAGATGTGCGAAATACCATAATGAGCCCAGATTTCAACTTACTTTTGGGTTTTGGCAATGGCTCTAACAGACTTTTTTTGTTAGTCTCCACCACAGGGACACGTACTGACTGCAGCTTAGGACATAAACCCCTCCTCCCTCCCTCTCCATGTTAGTGGATGGGATCTCAAACTTGATATCAAAGTACCCTTCATATAACTTTTCCCAACTTTTCATTTCTGTGGGGTTGGTTTTGATTAGTTATGTCCAGATTCTATACAGTCTTTGATCTTGATACATGTTCCTGAAAAAAAATGTTGCACATCTAGAGATTTGTAGGCTTTGTCAACATCAAACATTCTGTACAAATGCAAAACTGTCAGTCAAATGAGATCATAGTTATAGGAATAAACTTATTTTCTAACTGTTTATTTATATTGTTGTGTTTTTTCTAGATGTGGCGCCGCTCTCTGCACCAGCATTCTCCTTCTGCTTCCCTCTTCTCAATGCTACGCTCAGGGAGTCCTCAGGCAGCACAGAGGAGACAGAGAGCATGATGACCCAATCTTTGCAAGTCATCAACGAACATTCTCAGCTCCGGGCCACCACAGACGAAGACATCGTCATTGATGAGGTAGAGACCAACTCTTCATCACTGTTTCAGAGAACAATGATTGACAGAGGGAGAAGCATCCTGTGCAATGATGTAATCTTGTTCATTTCGTAGTTTGATAGATATTTGTTCATAACTTTCTTTGTCTCAGAATGGCCCTGAACTTCTACCACGTGTCAACATGCTGCTGTTGCTGACCAGAGTTATTTCCACATCCACACCAAGGCTCCAGGTTAACAGATTTGCCTAATTTCAACATTCAAAAATGTACTTTATGTTACTGGCCTGACTAATTTTCCAGAAGATAGCCTATCATATTTTAGTCTTTTGGCCATGAAATCTGTTACTCTTCTCACTGTTAATGTTATAAGCATCAGGGTAATAAGTCGGATTCATGCTTAACCTTGTGAAACTTTGTCACTCTATCTTTCAGGTGTTGGCGTCTCAGTGTCTGACGGTGTTGTGTGCCAGTGCCGGAGGAGGAGATGGCTGCACAGTAGCAGAGCAGCCAGAGATAGACGTCCTGCTCAACGCCCTCCTTTCACCCTGCTTCTCTGTCCGTGATGCTGCGCTCAGGGTCAGTACCTATACATAAACCACCCAGAAGTGGTTTCCAAAGCAATGCTGGTTCTTTATTTCTAATGTAGTGTTACTTGTACTAGTGTCTAGTAGAAAAGAAGTGTGACGCGTCATTCATTGTCTGTGCTCAGGGCTTGTTGGAGATGGAGTTTGCATTGCCGACTGACAGCACAGAGGCCAGTGGGCTAAGTTTGCTGCAAAGGCTTTGGGTCGCCAGGTTTGATGTTGAGGAAGAAGGACAAGCTTTAGCTGAAAAGTACATATTTTGGGTTTACCATTTTTTCTGTCTTGCGTGCTCATATTATATGATAGCCCACTGCTCTCTGTATCACTGTGTAGCACGTGCCATACCATGATAAGACTACCAAAGTGATGTTTCATCTTCTCCTGCCTCCTCAGGCTTTGGGAATCTCTTGATCTAGAGTTGGTCCCTGAGATCTGCTCGCTGCTGATTGGCGACGTCACTCACCACGAGGAAGCCGTTCGCTCTGCTGCGGCGGATGCTCTGTCAAGTGCCGTGTCCCAGTACAAAGACCAGTCTGCTACAGTTCTCAGCCAGCTGACAGAGCTCTACCATCAGAAGCTTTATGTAAGAGCCTTTCGTACACTTGTAAAGTGGATGCATTTCTGAACAATAACCAAACTTTTTATAAATTTCTGTTTCATTTAAAGAGGCCACCACCTGTGCTGGACGCTTTGGGCAGGGTCATCTCTGAGGCTCCGCCTGACCAATGGGAAGCCAGGTAAGAGTGACCAGCATCTGCTGCATGGACATGACTCTGATGTCATATAGCAGTAATCGGTACATGAGCGCATAATTGACTAAATTTATATCTGGTACTTTCATGAAATCCAGACACATCAAGATTAGTTGCAGTTTGGATGTCATGAGAGTAATATGTAAGAAAAATTTAAAAGACAGAAATTGTTACATATATTACCATGACTCAATTTTTAACTTTGTTTATTGTGCTTTATTTACCTTTAATTCCTCTTTTCTTATGGTAGCAATGTATTATGTTTTCAGGTTGTCTGTCTGTCCCTCTGTCGATCTGTGTCAGGAATATCTATAGGGAAAGTCTTCAAATTTTGCACAAATGTCAACGTTGATATAACAAGGATCCACTGATAAAATTTTGGATGTCACGGGTCGGTCAAAATCATTGTGACATAACACAGCATGTATTTGGGCATAAGTCATATGCTGATTATGACAACATTCTAGACAAATGTGTAATAGAATAAAATTACACCTTTTCCCTACTCTTAATACATTTAATGCAGTACATTCAAAGTCTTCACCATAATATGTTATGGACAGACATGGATGTTGACTGCAATTTGACTGGTTGGAGAAGTAATACAACAATGGAGTGATAATTCTAGTTTGGCATATTACTTAGTCTGAAATACGAGTGCAGGAAGGAGGACATGGTCTGTTACAAAAGTGCACAGAAAGACCAACTGCTCTTGATTTAATAGCTACTGGATAATTATCATCAGCATCAATATTTCATGTTTTAAATATCGTAGCTACCTGCATATTGCAAATAACTTGTTGAAAAAAGAAGAACGAAGATGAGAGAAATAGTTATTTTATGTTGTATGGTTCTTGTAGCTGAGGCTTGTTGATTCTTGCCTCAGTGTTGTTTTGTCCGATATAAAAGATAATCCTCTTCCAACTGTGAGAACTACAAGGTGTGCTTTGTGGTTCAGGTGCGGCATCGCTCTGGCTCTAAACAAGCTGTCCCAGTATCTGGACGAGTCTCAGGTCACCCCGCTCTTTCTCTTCTTTGTTCCTGATGCTCTGAATGACCGCCATGCCGATGTGCGCCGTTGCATGCTGGATGCTGCACTTTCTGCTCTCAACACTCACGGAAAGGTAAAGCTCCCCGCTCGCTCTTTGATCATACTGCAGGCATAAACTGCTTAGTTTCGGAGTTCCTGGAGTCTCAGTGTGAATATATGATGTGTATAACAGGAGAACGTGAGTTCCCTGCTGCCAGTTTTTGAGGAGTTTCTGAAGAACGCCCCGCAGGATGCAAGCTATGACTCTGTCCGTCAGAGCGTGGTCATTCTCATGGGATCCTTGGCCAAACATCTAGACAAAAATGACCCCAAGGTCAAACCCATTGTGGCCAAGCTCATCACAGCTCTCTCAACGCCCTCTCAACAGGTAAGTAGTGCATCTCCTCCATACAGTTGTGACTGTCCATCCTAATCTATTCACATTCGTACTATAGTGTTTTATTATTATGACAGCTTGAAGACCTTCATATTCATTTCATCTTATTTTCTTCTTGTAGGTCCAAGAGTCTGTGGCCAGCTGTTTGCCTCCTTTGGTGCCTGCCATCAAGGAGGACGCTGCAGGGATTGTAAGGAACCTGCTGCAGTTGCTTCTCGAGAGTGACAAGTACGCTGAGAGAAAGGGGGCGGCGTATGGGCTGGCGGGTCTGGTCAAAGGGCTCGGCATTCTGGCTCTCAAACAGCAGGACATCATGACAACGCTTACAGACGCCATTCAGGACAAGAAAAACTTCAGACGGAGGGAAGGTGAGTGATAAACACAGATCGGCTGGGTTTTATTTTGACTGATTACACAGATGTTAGTCACAGCCGCTTGTCTCCTGCAGGGGCGCTGTTCGCCTTTGAGATGCTGTGTAATATGCTGGGGAAGCTGTTCGAGCCGTATGTTGTCCACGTACTGCCACACCTCCTACTCTGCTTTGGAGATGGAAACCAGTATGTCAGAGAGGTGAGCAGCAACACCACATTCTCCCTTTTGTCCTTCCAGTAATAGCTCGTGTCCTGCTTAAATAAACTTTATGATGTGTTCAAGTGCTGTTTATATTTACCATGAATTCATTATTGAAAGTACTTCTCAATAACACATTGTCCTTAAACAGCTTTAAGGCACTCCCATCTTCGTTCAGTCATGGAACTGGCTCTTTTCTTCTTCACCAGGCAGCGGACGACTGTGCCAAGGCCGTGATGAGGAACCTGAGTGCACATGGCGTGAAGCTGGTCCTCCCCTCACTCCTGGTCGCCCTGGAGGAGGAGTCCTGGAGGACGAAAGCAGGTGGGCAGAGAACTAAACCACAAATATATGAAAGCATGGTGATAATGAGATCATCCCCATAGAGACAGACATTTCTAGTGACTTTACATTCATCCTTAAGGTCACAGAGAATCATGGACAGATACATTGCTGCTGGCTTGTTGATAGTCATCATCAATGTTTTTGAATGCCTGTATGATGACTACCAGTTATTGTGCTTCCAGGCTCTGTGGAGTTGTTGGGTGCCATGGCTTTCTGTGCACCCAAGCAGTTGTCCTCCTGCCTACCCAGCATCGTGCCCAAGCTCACTGAGGTACTGACTGACTCCCATGTGAAGGTACAGAAGGCCGGTCAGCAGGCCCTCCGACAGATCGGCTCGGTCATCCGCAACCCCGAAATTCTTGGTGAGAATCAGAGAGAAGTTTGGAAATGCCAGTTTGGGACAACTTTTTAAAACTGCTACAATAATTATAACAGGCTTTGTTTTAGCTTTAGAGCAGTTGAGGGAGATTATTTAAGATTTATAGTATTTGTGCAGCACTGCCACATTCAGCCAGGCTTATTTACATTTAGATGACTGACTTTTCTAAATTCCTTGCTAAAGGAGGTACAGACCTGTATATAGGGACACACTCACAGTATATAGTATACCATAGATGCATTGTAGAACCCTGAAAACCTGAAAATGAGAGGTGCTGCTATGATGTTATTGTTGTCGTTGTGTTAGCCATCACTCCCATCCTGCTGGATGCACTCACTGATCCATCCAGGAAGACTCAGATGTGCCTGCAGACGCTGCTGGACACCAAGTTTGTGCACTTTATCGACGCGCCATCTCTTGCCCTCATCATGCCAATTGTACAGAGAGCATTCCAGGATCGCTCCACTGACACTCGCAAGATGGCTGCTCAAATCATTGGCAACATGTACTCCCTCACGGACCAGAAGGTGCTGACCTGTAAAGAAAGCATATTTCACAAGTCCGTTGAAAGGTCGGTGGACATAAACCATATGTGTGTCTTTCTTGCAGGACCTGTCTCCATATCTGCCCAGCGTCATTCCCGGACTGAAGACGTCTCTGTTGGACCCGGTGCCTGAGGTGTGTTTACTAATGACCTCTGTCGCTCTGTGTCTGTGTGTTTCCGTGTGTGTCTCCAACATTCTGTTGCTTCTTCTCCTCCTCAGGTACGTACAGTGTCAGCCAAAGCCCTGGGAGCCATGGTGAAGGGGATGGGTGAATCCTGCTTTGATGACCTGTTGCCATGGCTCATGGAGACGCTGGCATCCGAGCAGAGTTCTGTAGATCGCTCTGGGGCTGCCCAAGGTTGGCTTCATTGCTCCTCCCGTATGGTGTTTGTGATTTGCTCTTAGTAAACGTTGCTAATTGGTTCCTGTGTTGACATGTTGAGGTTTGGCTGAGGTGATGGCTGGACTGGGAGTGGAGAAGTTGGACAAGCTGATGCCTGATGTTGTGCACACGGCCAGCAAGATTGATATCGCTTCCCACGTCAGAGATGGCTACATCATGATGTTCATCTACCTGCCCCTCACCTTTGGAGACAAATTCACTCCCTACGTTGGCCCAATCATTCCCTGCATCCTCAAGGTATCAACTCACATGTTGTTTGTCATGTTGTGCGATTTCTGCAAAAGGAGTCAATTCTCTTGTCTTCTTTTACGACAACGAATCATAGCAGATGTAACAGATGTATAACACGTAGAAGATGTAATGTCCAGACTCAGAAACTCATGTCCTCTTTGTTTGTCCACCAGGCTCTTGCTGATGAGAACGAATATGTGAGAGATACGGCACTTCGCGCTGGCCAGCGCATTATCAGCATGTATGCTGAGACTGCTATTGCACTGCTGCTTCCTGAGCTGGAGCAGGGTCTCTTCGACGACCTGTGGAGGATCAGGTCAGGCTTGTACATTTTGGTGTGCTATTGGATTGAGTAAATTCAGCCTAATGTTGACTTTTGCTGTTGCCATGCAGGTTCAGCTCGGTGCAGCTGCTTGGAGATCTGCTCTTCCATATCTCTGGAGTGACAGGGAAAATGACCACAGAAACCGCATCAGAGGACGACAACTTTGGAACTGCTGCGTCCAATAAAGTACGGACATGTATTACTGATTTAGCAGACTTTGATTTGGGTCTGTTTGTATGAAATGTTGATTCATGATGATTTCTTGTTGCTGAGCTATGAGCTTCTTTTTCCCAGGCAATCATCTCGGCCCTTGGCTCCGAGCGGCGTAACCGCGTCCTCTCTGGCCTTTACATGGGCCGTTCAGACACTCAGCTGGTGGTTCGCCAGGCATCCCTCCATGTGTGGAAGATAGTGGTGTCCAACACCCCCCGAACACTTCGAGAGATCCTCCCAACCCTCTTCACCCTCCTGCTGGGCTTCTTGGCATCCACCTGCCCCGACAAGAGAACGGTGCTGCTCCAAAACAATTCTCTCTGTTGACTCTGTTTTAAACACACCCTTTTCTGATACCAATTATGAATGTGGTTTCAGATCGCTGCTCGAACGCTGGGCGATCTGGTGAGGAAGCTGGGAGAGAAGATCCTCCCAGAGATTATTCCCATTCTGGAGGAGGGGTTGCGGTCTGACAAGAGTGACGAGCGTCAGGGTGTCTGCATCGGACTGAGTGAGATCATGAAGTCCACCAGCAAAGATGCGGTTAGTCAGTTTTTCTCACAGCTGAATAAATATCATGAATACACCAACAAGATGACTTTGTATCAAAACCCTTGAAGCTGAATTTGTTATTGAGCCTTCAATTCAAAGCTGCAGTCCTGCAAATGTATTTATACGTTTGATTTTAATTATGAAATATCTAAATATCCAGAGAGAAAGCAATCCAACTTTTACTTCAAAGGTTGTTTTTTATGGTCAAAGAAGTTCCTGTTCATCACAGACCACGTTAAGAGGCTGAAGATAAAATGAAAACACGAATGAGGGGAAACACAAATTCATAAAATTATGGGTCAGCATCCCTTAATATTAATGAAATATGTAGTTATGATTCATGAAAAGATGGTCTCAGGTGCTTTTGGAGCTTGATCCTTGCTGGACTCAAGAATTAGTGAAGCTGTGGAAACTAAAATAAAAAGAGTACATCCACATGTCAACATTTAAATGGTAAGAGGCATAACATTTTGCAACATTTGCACCTGCTGTCTGCATTACCTTGGTGTTTGACTGGCACCAAAACCAGGACATTTGGAAACATTGCTGGTCCAGCTTAGCTTAAAAACTCTGTATAAATGTGGACAAGCAGAAATGGAGACCTTGAGACGACGACAATAGCCCCATATTGAATATTATAGGTCAACCACTCAATGTTGCTTCCATTGCCACTTTTTACTTACTTTAAGTAACAGCTCTACCGTATTGTTGGTCCGTGCGAACAAATCTCTGAAATCTATTTGCCATTGCTTCCTCTGTTGTGATTTCAAATAAGACCATATACTCTGCTTCCTGTTTACACTGACTCGCACTTGCCCAAAGTATGTGACTGGACATGTGAAATGTATTTTCAATTTTATAATGGACTGAGTTTAGATCTGAAATAGTTGTAAAACACTCATCAAGATTGTTTTAAAGGTCCATTTTAAAAGCAAAATGTAACATGCATGATAGAAAAAAGGAACTTAATGAATGTAGCTTCAACAAGGTATTTCTTCTCAATGTGAAAATAATTACATTTTCATGTCAGAATCCAACTGAAAATAAAGATTATTAATGTCCTGCAGGTGCTGGTCTTCTCTGAGTCTCTGGTCCCAACTGTGAGGAAAGCACTCTGTGACCCTCTGGAGGAAGTCCGAGAGGCTGCAGCCAAAACCTTCGAGCAGCTCCATGCAACCATCGGTCACCAAGCACTGGACGACATCCTGCCTACTCTGCTCAAGCAGCTGGTAAGCTGATCAAGACACGAACACCAGCAGACCGTATTCTTTTGACTCGCCTGTAATTTCACAAGGTGTGTTTTCCAGGATGATGAGGACACTGCTGAGTTCGCTCTAGATGGCCTTAAGCAAGTCATGGCGGTCAAGAGTCGTTCTGTGCTACCGTACTTGGTGCCAAAGGTAATGACTCGCACAAGAGCATTTCCTCTTTGCACTGTGTTCTGATTGGCTAAAGCAAGCATCCTCTTGTGGTACTAGCTGACAGCACCACCGGTGAACACCCGTGTGCTGGCCTTCCTGTCTGCTGTGGCTGGAGATGCTCTAACACGCCACTTAGGGGTCATTCTGCCAGCGCTACTCTCCTCCCTCAAAGGAAAGCTTGGATCAGAGGATGAAGCTCAGGTAACAGCAGCATTCAGCAGCCATGATGGCATCTGTTGCTTGTCATCTTTAGAGTACTGACGTGTTCTCCTTTGCCTCAGGAGCTGTGCAGCTGTCAGACAGTGATTCTGTCAGTGGAGGATGAAGTGGGCCAGCGCATTATCATAGAGGACCTGTTAGAGGCCACACGAGGTGTTGACCCTGGTCTCAGACAGGCCGCCGTAACCATCCTCAATGCCTACTTTGCTAGGACACGCCTGGACTACAGTGCCCACACTCGCACACTGTTGTCAGGTCTCATCCGCCTACTCAATGACTCCAACACAGAGGTGCTGTCTCAGAGCTGGGACACCATCAGCTCCATCACCAAGGTGTGTTGACATGAACAAGCTGAAATGTTTGCAGAATGGTGTGCTGTTCTTTTAATCGAGCAAAATTTGTTTTTTAACTTGAATAGAAACTGGACGCCAGCAGTCAGCTGGCTTTGATTGATGATCTGCATCGAGACATCAGATCAGCTGCTGCAGATGTGAAAGGTCAACACCTACCTGGCTTCTGTCTGCCCAAGAAGGTTAACACTAATTTTTATACCTCCATCTTTTACCACCTCATTTTTCTTCCTGCTTCTGGAGTGCGAGATGACTCAAAATAACCTTTACCCTAAATCTTTCCTTCATCATTAAAGCAGATTAATTAATCAGTAGCTTAACGCAACATAAAGCAAGATGTGAATATTGAGGAAATAACAAATATGAGGTCAACAGCCTTTGTGCTTAAAATTGAGTTTAGAAACGGATAAAAGTTTAAAAAACATCCACTGACCTTCATTTTCATGCCATTTTTTAAAATTGGGTTAGGATCTCTGAGATCTCACACGTTTTCACATTCACACATGCCTCGTACAACCACAGTCTGATCTGCATCCGATGAGCACCTCCCCTGGAGCTGGTCGGGGAGTTCAGAGCATCAACCTTAGATCCATGCTCACTGTAAATATCGTGATGCCATGTGAAACACAACTCTAGTACCTCATCACTGTTAAATCACTTGAACAGTCAAAAGTGGGACTCTGTCTTCCCAACAAACCATGACATTGATGTTTGCTAGAAGAGGCTGTATTGATGTGATGCAGAGGCAATGGGGGGACCTACACTGAACCAGGTTTTGGCTTCTCTTCAAGAGCAACAATATTATTAATAATATTATTTACTAGCTGTATTCTGCTTTTACATTGTGCTTCATTAGCATTACATATGCACCACTGAAACTGAAATAAACTTAAACTGAAAAAAGACTTATTTGGTTCCCTTTAAGGTTTTCAACAAACAGTTAAAGAAAATGCATGAAATCTGCAAACTCATTACAAAGAAGCATATATTCTGTATATTCCCAAGTATTGATCTATTATTTCTCTCAGGAGTAATTTAGGTTGTTTTAGTCATTTATTTATTATTACTAAAGCCACTATCCCTTGGTGTATAAATAATTATACAATTGTGAATTAACCACAAAAAAATGCAGCAACATCCCTGATGTATTTTTCTGCTGTTTTTTCAGCTTCGTTTATCACTGCTGGGCAATTACTTTGACCCCTCTTGTACATGTTAGGATCTAAGAGTTGCTGCCCTATTATCAATCACGCTCTATTTTATGTTCCTCTTCCTGGTTTCTGCAGGGTGTAACCTGCATCCTGCCTGTCCTGAGAGAAGGTGTCCTGACTGGTAGCCCTGAGCAGAAAGAGGAGGCAGCCAAAGCACTGGGAGGGGTCATCAAACTGACCTCCCCTGAGGCGCTGCGGCCCTCTGTTGTCAACATCACTGGACCACTTATTCGTATCTTGGGTGACCGCTTTGCCTGGACCGTGAAGACGGCCCTGCTTGAAACTCTCACGCTGCTGCTGGCAAAGGTCTGCTTCTTGCCATGGAACACCTTCATCTGTGCAGATGAACAAAGCGTTGATGCAGTGCCACTTCAAAAAATTTGGCTCTAACCTCTGGACTGTATTCATCCTCCAGGTGGGCATCGCTCTGAAGCCCTTCCTGCCACAGCTGCAGACCACCTTCCTGAAGGCACTGCAGGACTCAAGTCGTGCGGTGAGGCTGAGGGCGGCTGAGGCTCTGGGCCAGCTGGTTTCTATCCATACCAAGGTCGACCCACTTTTCACCGAGCAGCTGTCAGCCATCCGCAATGCCGAGGACTCAGGAGTCAGGTGTGACTGCAGCACAGTGTCAAACTGATCTCATTTGGCTGGTGTGGCTGCAGGTTTTCATTCCAAACAAGCAGGAGCACTGTTTGTGTATATTTAGCAAACACATTTTCTTGTCTTTCAGCTCTGTTTTTACACCTGAAACAAATAATTGGCATTCAGCTGCCTCATGTTCATCTGTGTTTACCAGCTCACAAGCATGTCTGCTCTTTGGAGCAAGTAGAAGGATTTAGCAGAAACAACATGATATTCAGAATTGTGTAGGTTTATATTCACCTGAAACTGTGAAACTAAAAATTGTTGTGTTGGCATTAGCCTAGAATGAGTCCTGAACATCTACTTTGGGAAACCCCTCAGTTTGTAGTCTTTCTACAGTTACCCAGAAACTTCTATACTCTCATGAGTCCTAAACCAGAATTTATTAAACAGTAATTCGTAACTCTTTTTGAAGACACTCTAGCTGCCCAGTCTGTTTACAATTGTACACGTACAGCAGCAAAATTAAAATTTGAACTGTTCTTTGATGGCAGTATCAAATGAAGTGATTATGATCATCTCATGGTGGTCATGTGTTTGTATTTTTTAATTTTCTGTTCTCAAAGGTTACTTCTCTTATTGTCATCCTTTTGCCCCTCTCCTCTCGCAGGGAGACAATGCTCCAAGCCTTAAGATTTGTCATCCAGGGGGCGGGGTCAAAGGTGGACCCAACCATTCGCAAGAACATCACCAGCACATTACTAGGCATGCTGGGACATGATGAGGTATAACATACCCTGCAACTTCACATAGAAGACAGTGCTTAATCAACACATGAATACATTTTACAGTGTAACAGAAGTCAGACAGAGGATGTGGTTTTCTACAAAGCCTCCACTCAGTTTGAGAAGAAATGACTGACTGTGTGTGTGTGCGTGTGCGTGTGCGTGTGTGTGTGCGTGCGTGCGTGCGCATAGGATGCGACTCGGATGGCTTCAGCTGGCTGTGTTGGCGAGTTGTGTGCCTTCCTGTCAGAGGAGGAGCTGAAGAATATTTTACTGCAACACGTCTTGGGTTTGTGTTAAAAGAAAATCTTACCGTCACATCATATTGTGTGCATGGCTGATACAGACCTATTTTTTTCAGTCATAAATGTATTTGGTGCATGATAAACAGTATCGTTGGAGTTAAAATGCATTTTTTCACTTAGTTTGGATAGAAAAGCTTTTCTAGTTTATATAATTTGTCTCATGATATATTGGTACCAGTACCCAATGATGCTGTACCTTTTGTGCAAAAACAAAAAAAATATAATTCGTCTTGTAAATATAATTCTAATTGTTCAAATACCTTAGTTTCAAACTTTTTTTTTATTTAGATCATTTTACAAAACTCGCCAAATGATGCTCTTCACTGTTACTGAGTGAATGTCAATGTGTAAATAGCACAACTAATGAGCTGAGAAAACCAATAATACTTATATGTAATTCATAAAAATATGACCCCTTTCCCCCTAAAAGTATAGAGTTTGCTGCTAAACCCTGATATAAGCCCTAGATAATCATATTTGTGTGTCTGTTGCATCAGCAGTGACAGCATTAGCTAACACCTTGCTCGTCTCTCTCTCAGCTGACGTGTCTGGCGTGGACTGGATGGTGCGTCATGGTCGTAGCTTAGCTTTGGCTATCGCCGTCAAATCTGCTCCAGAGAGACTCTGTGGGAAAGAATACGCAGAAACTGTGACAGAGACGCTTCTGGCCAACGCCACTGCTGACAGGGTGAGGACAGTCAGAAGTGTGTGTTCTCTGCTCTTTGTCCATGAATGCACATCTTCCATCTCCATCTTCCATCCACTGCAATATTAAACATTTTCTTTCATTTACCTGCAAAGAATCATGCAGCATTTTTAGAAATGTGCGCACGACAACCAGGAGGGACTTGCTGCTTCAGGACTCAATGTCGTCCAGCGTTTGACCTTCTGTGAAAACACATTATTGTTAACCTTTTAATTGAATTAATCAGTCAGTAGTGATGAAAAGAGCCAGGCGAGCTCTTGCATGTCTTTATATTTAGCTGAGCATCTTCTGGATATAGTTTAATATTTACGATGCAATGTCCAATAAGCTCTTAAATTGTTCTCAAGTCTTCCGGTTCCTAAGGGTGCTTTTCATGATGGAAATGTGTCTCCTCACTTCCAGCAACCATTTCTGCTGCTAACGTTGTAGCTCCTCCCGGCCAGGATGTGAAAGAGATGCGAGGATGGAGGAGCGGAAACCGTCAAAATAGAAATCCTCGCCTCCATTGTCTTAAGCAATGCTAGTTGCTTATGTGCTGCATTTATATCTCTTGCCACTTGATGAAAGACTTTTGTGTAGGATACAGCTATGTTTTCAAGCTCTTTGTCTCCTCCCTTTTAAGGGGTTCGAAAATCCTTTGTGTGGACGGAAGGTGGAAGCGAGGATGCATAAGTTACCATAATGAAAAGTACGTCATGTGACTCTGCTCTTCCTCCAGATCCCCATTGCCACCAGTGGTATCAGAGGGTTGGGATACCTGATAAGGCATCATCTCAGGACAGAGGGGGGCAGCAGTGTTTCCCAGCGCATCATCACACAATTTGTCAAGGTGAATCAGGAGGTGTTTGATTCAATCACAGACCATTTACTTCCCTTTTCTCTGTTTGTGTGGGAGAAGTGAGCTAACTTTTCATTTCTTCCAGTCAGCTCAGACTAAGTTACCAAGTGCTGGAAAATGTCCTGGTCGTCTGATAATGGTCACACGACCAGATCATTCATTCTCTGTGTGGAATCAAGTTAAAGCTGCTCCGATAATATTTTATATATTAGAAAGGATTTTAAAACAGTCTGGACTGTGAAATGTTGAGTTCAGACAAAATAGTCATTCAGGTCATGGTGTCATCCAAGTATGACACAAAACGATAGCCACTTCCTCAGGTCAAGACTCAGCAGTACACTTGCATCTAGAGAAGAAAGGACACTCTTTTGAGGACAGGATTATTCACATTCTGGACAGAGAAGACTGATGGTTTGAGAGAGTGAAACAAGCATCTGCATAAAAACTAGAATGACCATCTCTAACAGAGGAGATGGACTACGACAGGCAGTCATCACCCACATGCAATGTAGTCTTGATATTCCTTAATTGTCATTATTAAAAATCATCACCTCTTAATATTGTTGTAAATGTTTTTTGAAGAAATTCCAGTTGGTTTTTGGTTCATTTGATTAACTTCAGCAATCTGATTTCTTTTTCTGAATAGCAGGAACTTGATTCACTAAGCGCTCACTTTCTACTTAATGCTACGATTCCATGATGAAACCTGATATGTAATATGAAGATGATGTAATCACTTAAGTGTACAAGAAGTTGAACTGTTTGATGGGGACATGTTTGAACTGTATATTAGGAAGCTGTCATTTGTGGTGACATCTGGTGTCTGCCTGACCTCACAGTGTCTTCAGAATCAGTCCAGTGACATCAGGCTGGTGTCTGAGCGTGTGCTGTGGTGGGTCTTCCGAGACCCTGCTATTCCTGCTCTGGAGGCCGCTCTCATCAAGCCCTTGTTGAAGAGTCTGCTGGACAACACCAAGGACAAGAACACCAGTGTCAGAGCACAGAGCGAGCACACCATCGTCAACCTGCTACAACTCCGGCAGGGAGAGGGCGGCATGCAGGTCAGACCGCTGTCAGTCCGTAGAGCGAGTTTAAGATGGAGGTCGTGTCTTCAGGGAAAAAAAACAAAAAAACTGTTGTTCTCATTTTCTGCCTTTATAACTTTTTTTTTTTTCGATTCAGACGATTACTGCCATTCTGGATTCTGCAAGCAACGACCTCCTGTCTGAGTGTCACCGCCGCTCCTTGAAGAAAATCGCCAGCCTGCCAGACTCCAATGAAGAGATAGACGACACCCTCCTAACGTGATGGGGCGGACTGAGACACTTCCCACACAATTCAAGACAAGATTGACTGATGCGTCGCAACCATCTCTAGTGTTGAAACCCCAGACACACTCGCCCACTCACATCTGGGTTTCCTGTCATGGACCAAAGCTGAGATGAGACGATTTCACTCAAACAAATTTACAAATTGGTATTCTTTTTCTTTTTCCCTTAATTTGCTTCAGTGTTTTAATGGCCTTTACTGATTTATAACTTTTTAATTTCAACTCCCTTATTCTGTTCTCTCAGAACAAGGCCAATTCTTTTTCAACTTTTCAATGTTTTTTTTTTTTTTCAATTATTTTACCAAAATGACCCAAAAGATTTGCGCCTCAACCCAATCTTCAAGTTTTATTTTAAATTTATGTGAGAGCTACTAAAGGGGGGAAGAAGTGTTTGAGAATTAAGCTCATTCTAAAGTCGGTGATGCAGTTGTAAAAAGGCAATATGAAATAAAAAAAACCCAACTTGATTTAATATTGTAGTTTGAAATGTTATAAGGCTGTTTCTCAACATCCACATGAGTTAAAGATGCATCCATATAGCAGCACAGTTGCCCTGACTGGACCTCAGAAGCTGACACTATTGTTTTGGGGTTTTTTTGTATTTGCTTTGATGGATAAACACTTACGTGTACTTTAAGCAACAGAAACCATCAATATGTTCAGTTTTTGAAGGACAATTGTTCTTATCAAACATTTAAAAAAATGTAAACTTGTACAATAGTAAACTGTTTCTAAAAAGTGCTATTGAAATGAATGGACATACTTGTTCCAGCTGCTAAGTTTTTGCTTTGTTAGCTCCATCACCATGTAAACCATGCTGACACCCTAAAATCACGTCATTATTATGACGACATTGTGGTAATTTTGCTCTTCCAAGTTTTCATACTTATTCAGATTCTTCTTTGTGGCGATATAGACCTGACTGATTATTGAACACTAGAGCAAAAATGTAGGACTACTTTTTCCTTTGTAGCATAAATTGTCAGCATTGCTCCAGCAACTCCTCAGTTCTCAGGGTTCACACTAATTTTCTGCAGAAACTGCACGTTCTAGTTGGTCATCATACACACCGCTACCGACGGTGTTAGTTAAAGGGAAGGCGGACGACTTTACCTTAATTCTAAGGTGATCGGGGGTTACACACATGGTATCACTGTGACATGCGAGGGACCCTCCGGAGATGTGACCGCGCGTCGAGGTGCGGGTCCAGACTTCATCAATGGGCAGGGGCGGCGGTGCCGTGGCCGGAGCCTGCGCAGTGGGGCCGGTTCACAGTTGGGTGCAGCTCCAACCAAAGAAGGAAGCGGAGTTTCCGGCTGCTCGCAGCGGAGGGAGAGGACTGCTGACGCCGCCAAACCCCGAGAAAAACGCCGCCGGCTCGGGGGATAATAGTTTTTAGCATCAGTAGTGGTTTGTTGTCTTGAACACCGGGGGGGCCTGGGGACCGGTGGTTTTTACAGGCCGAGGGATCGGACAGCGAACCGAGCAGAGAAACGGCACAAGGCGGGGGTGAGCCACTATCTACCGGCATGGCCAGAGACTACGATTACCTCTTCAAACTGCTCATCATCGGTGACAGCGGTAAGCAGAGGCCGAGGATGAGGGACGGGAAGTGGGCCTTGTCGCGGTTTTTTTTTTTTTAGGCAGAGAAACCGAAGTGCAGCTCCGTGCCCCATGTCCTCCTCGGATGTGTTTACTACTTGCTATTGTTTTATTTCTGCATGTGAACGATCATTGTAACGTTCAGCCCCGCCATATTTCTGTGGCGGTGACAGGGCGGAGGTTGTGTGTCCGGTCTCGGCATGTCAGCCGATCAGGCCGGATATCGCCTCCAGATCAACAAGCTTTGAGTCCTGACGGTTTTTTCTTGTCTCGTTCGCACATTAGCTGCTGAACGCGTTCTTACGGTTTCAAAGTAAAGCACGCAGGTTACGTCAAAATTCCACCTGGGTTTCATTAGTCCTCTAATTTGGGCGCTTGTTTTTATCTGTCGCCAGCTACGCTAGGTAGGTAGCTGGAAGTTAGGCTAACGTTTCACTTTGGTTTGGGCATGGAGTTTTCCTGCTAGCTGACGTTCGCATGATAAAACCGCCTTGCATTCCAAGTCGTTGGTGATTTTCAGCTTCTTTCAGTTAACTGCAGTGTTACCGAGGCTTACTTGTTGAAATGCGTTTTGTTTTGTAGCAGGCTAGCATGCTAGCGTTAGCTTCTCGCAAGTGGAGGAATGCTGCACTGCAGTCTTGGGTTTGCCTCCAACCAGTCAATGTAGTGTGAGACGATCAGAGTTGTTTACTATCCCAACTTTAAATGAAGTCTGCCGGGGTTTAAAGGCTGCTGTTTACACATTCTTTATCGCGTTGAAACTTGAGTCGCGGGCCGAAGTAGAACTGTAGATCTGCGAAGAGCTGTCTACTATTCTCCATTCAAGCGCCTTTTTTATGCGACTCCACCCTCAATAGAAGTAGCGCCTCATCCTGCAGGAGCCCTTTGTGGGCAGTGATCCTTGCATTCATGGACCATGCTGGTCCTGCCACGACCCCATCAGCTGGCCGGTCAGCTCACACAGACACTAGTGTCCCCCCCAGCTGCAGCCGGCAAGTACAACTGACTGAAAAAAACTGCTCAGAGGTTATTTGGGCAAGACGCCGTGCCTGGTGCCAGTCTGTGGCTGCATGCAGACAGATGTAGCACTGAGATTGAAGCGCAGCCCACACTGGCGTCCAAACTGTGTTCAGGCAGCAAGCTGAACTTGTTTCTCCTCTGGTGGATTGATTATGCCAGTGAGTATTTCAGTCATGGATATAGTAGCTGACCCTCAGGCCAACAATGGCTGCTGGCCATGAACAGGCAAGATGTTCACAGATGCTTCCTTATTAGACTTGTAAAGCATCACAAGGTGTTATTCACATGAGGTTTTATCCTAAAGGAGGTGATGGTTAAAAATAGCGGCATATTTGTGAAAGGGACAGTGGTGTAGCACATTTTGAAAGTGATGATGTGATCTCAGCTTTGAAGCCTCTGTTATTGTTTGTTTGAACCTGATGGCTTTTATGTTGCAACCAGTCAAACACAATGGCCAGGCAAGGTAACTCAGTCCCACTACAGGGATGAGATACCTGATGAGGCAGACCTCCAAGGTGCTGAAGACAACTTTTTTGACGATCCTCCTCAGGCAGCAAATCATGGCCCTTATGCATTTAAAGCAATATTTGCACAGTTATGTCCTTTAAACATTTTCCCTGTTTGGGAGTCTAGATCTTTTTGTTTCGACTGTGGCTTTCCCTCAAGCCTTCCATTTCCCCAATCCGCTGTCTGCCCTGCTTATTGCATTCTTGCTTCTTTATGTTTACTGCAATGCTTTGGATGAGCATGAAGGCTGCAGGAGTGCTACTTTATATATGTGGGTTTTGCTTTAAGCACTAAGAGTTTGGGCAAACAAGGATTTCAGCAGTTGTTCTGGTTGGCATCTTTCTTTTTGTCACATGTTGTTGGCAAACTGGGATGCCACACGAGAAACCGAATTTACCAGAAATGAACCAGAAACCCCTAAAACTCAACATGCTAGTCTTTGAGTTATTAGACATTTTGCTTGGAAGCAGTCGACCAGATGTTTATAAGGATGTGTGGTTGTTGTGGTGTTTTGTAAACCAGCTGTTCATCTGTTTCCCTGATTCTTTACAGGAGTGGGCAAGAGCAGTCTCCTGCTGCGATTTGCAGACAACACATTTTCAGGTGTGTTTCTCCCGCAACCACTGTGGCTTACATACAGGACGTTGCACATTTTGGTCATTAAATCTGACTTTGTGTTTGCAGGTAGCTATATCACCACAATTGGTGTGGACTTTAAGATCCGAACGGTGGAGATCAATGGGGAGAAGGTGAAGCTGCAGATCTGGGATACAGCGGGGCAGGAGCGCTTCCGCACCATCACCTCCACGTAAGTCCGTCTGCACACCGACGCACATCCCATCATATGGTGAAGCACTTTCATCGTTGGTTTCAGATTCTGCAGTTGACATGCAATGTCTTTCTGTGGTCTTTACATCCATTGTTGTTTGAGGAAGTGTTTGCTTGTTTAAGTGAGTGTCATTCCTGTCAAATCTTAATGACTGATGTGAGAACAGCACTTCTGGTCACCGTGTGTACTTTTACATGACGCATGCCTTCACATGTCTTCATTTTGTCATCAAAAATTCACAGCCTGGATTAGCACAGCTTGATGGAGCTGATGTCGATGTCAATATTCTCAGTTTCAATATCTGTTAATGTGTTGTGTTGAATTTTTTTCTCTTGATTTAATCCTTTTTGTTAGTTCTATGAAATGTATAAAAACAACCCGAATAGCTGCAATTTGTTAGGAACTGACATGTAACAGGACATAAGTATTTTTCTTAAATGATGCAGAATTATTGATCGGTTATCAGTCAGTGAGTCACTTCTGTCAGTCTGTGAATCTATGAACCAACTAATCTGTACTCTTACCAGTTGTTAACAAAGGAGTTAAGTTAACAACTACGATGGTTTGTCCACAAATGAGAATACTACTGATCCACTGCTTCCCTTCTGCCTTTCACAGTTAAAGCCCTAAACATGAAAATAAAGTAGTTTTATGA
Organism: Dactylopterus volitans; assembly: GCA_901007715.1. Taxonomy (NCBI): domain Eukaryota; kingdom Metazoa; phylum Chordata; class Actinopteri; order Syngnathiformes; family Dactylopteridae; genus Dactylopterus; species Dactylopterus volitans. The sequence goes on from CAAKHG010017935.1 coordinate 40,062, forward strand.
GTAATCCTTCTTCTAGTTACTTTAAAATCATAAATGGTAGGGTTATTTTAGGTTATATGGCATATCACACTGTTGGCACTTTTTCCTTTTGGTAGTCTTGGGCGACATACCTTCACCAATGACTTTCTTAGTTACACTTTGCTTGTACCAGCTTGGATCCCTTTTTGCCCTCAAAACTCCCTTAATTCTTTGTAGCATAGATTAAACAAGGCGCTGGAAACATTCCTCAAAGATTGTGGTCCACACGGACATCATAGCATCATGCAGTTGCCGCAGATTTGTCAGTTGCACATCCATGATGTTAATCTCCTATTTCGCCACATCCTAAAGGTGCTTCATTATATTGAGATCTGGTAACTGTGGAGACCATTTGAGAATTCTTTATATTACTAAATTCTTGTTAAATTCTTAAATATTAAATTCTTTGTCATGTTCAAGAAACCAGTTTGAGATTATTTTAGCCTTATGGCCTGGTGAGTTATCCTGCTGGAGGTCATCAGAAGATGGTACGCTGTTTTCATGAAGGGATGGACATGGTCAGCAACACCACTCAGGCAGGCTGTGTCGTTTAAACAATGCTCAGTTGGTACTAAAGGGCCCAGAGTGTGCTTAGAATATATCCCCGACACTATTACACCACCACCACCAGCAGCCTGAACATTGACGCAAGGCAGGATGGATTCATGCTTTCATGTTGTTTATACCAAATTCTGACCCAATCATCCAGATGTTGCAACAGAAATCGAGACTCATCAAACCCGGAAACATTTTTCCAGTCTGCTGCTGTTCGATTTTAGTGAGAATTGTAACCTCAAGTTTCCTGTTCTTGGCTGTCAGGAGTGGCACCCAGTGTGCTCTTGTGCAGCTGTAGCCAATCTGCTCCTAGGCTTGTTGTGTTGTGTGGTCATAGATCCTCTCCTGCACATCTTCGTTGGAACAAGTAGTTAATGGAATAATGTTGTCTTTCCATCGGCTCAAACCAGTCTGGCCATTCTCCTCTGACCTCTGGCATCGACAAAGCATTTTCACCCAGAGAAGTGCTGCTCACTGGATATTCTCTTTTTCTGACCATCCTCTGCAAACCCTAGAGATGGTTGTGCGTGAAAATCCCAGTAGATCAGCAGTTGCTGAAAAACTCAGACCAGCTTGTTTTGCACCAAGAACGATGCTTCGTTTTTAAAGTCATTTAAATGACCTTTGTTCCCTATTCGGAGGGTCAGTTTGAACCTCAGTAGCTCATCTTGCTCATGTCTACACGCCTAAATTCATGCAGTTGCCATCCGATTGGTTAATTCGATATTTCAGTTAACGAGCATTTCAACAGGTGTACCCAAGATAGTGGCCGATGAAGGGTGGTCTTCTCACAGAGCTCATCTGGCACCTGAGGGCGCATTCAAATTTTTTATAGTCTATAGAGACCCAGCAATTCTATCATGAACTCTGTAATAGTGACAAGGAAAAATCTTCCCCAATCAGAATCAGACTCAAGATGGGCGGAGCCATCTGCATCAAGAGCTTAGGTTGAGGAAGGGAGGATGAGAGGAGGGAAAGTGAGAAGACATGTCCAACTATTTCATCAGTTT
>CAAKHG010017942.1:10606-22367 GCA_901007715.1 Dactylopterus volitans
GAAAAAGGTCCATTGCTGAAGTAGCGTTCAAGTACTGTTGGCAGCAGCTGCTGGAGAGACATCTTTGCCTCCTACTGTAGGATGTCTCAGTTAAAAGTAAGAAAAGAGATTAAAAAAAAAAAGAAAAAAAAAAGAGACCGAACAAAGCAGACAAAGGACAACAGTACAGGACACAATTTTTTTTTTTTTTTACCAAAAAAGTCAGGTCTTGGCTGCAAGTGGTGAAAATTGAACTGATAGCCAAGCCCACATGATATAAACTGCTTAATTCCCCCAGTATTAGTTAGCTTACTTGCTTTCAAACAACAATGACGTTATTCTGTTTTTTTAGCCAACATTTGATCAGCGCAGGCAGATCCTTTGTGTGTATTTTTACTTATTCACATTTTCCTGCATCTGCTGACCTGTTTCCAGGTCAAACAGATGAAACCTCGTGCTCAGGCTCAGCGGACTCACTCCCGTCTCACTATACTCACACTCCTGACACTGAGCCAGCCCAACTGGTATCTGAAGAAGTTCTTTTATTTCAAAAATGTGTCTAATTGCAGGAGGAAATGTATTATTCTCTACAATATTCATTTAAGAATAATACAAAACAACCTACATTATTCAGGGGATGCTGGACAGTTTTCGTCATGATGCTATTTTGAGCGCAATTAGGGATATATTGCCACCTACAGAGCCAGGACCATGTGGAGGGGCATTGAGGTGGTGGGGCCGGGAGTGACATTTATTTGCTCCAGCAACCTCTCTCAATGTAATTTGAGAGCCAGTAAGATTGCAGGGATGATTCACATTTGTACCCCATCACTGAAACGATTCCTCTTGCCTCTGGCAGCATCAGAGAGCTTTGAACAGTTTTGCGAAAGATATTCTATTGGAAGATGAAGACTGCAAACTTCAGGTGACAGTTGTGGGGCATTCAAGGGGGAGACCAGAGGCGAAACTTTCATAGATAAACATGAAACTTAGTTAAAAATACTGAAACCACGACGGGAACATCGACCATCATTTGCTACAGGCTACACAAGTCTACCCTGCTGTAAATAAAAGGAACACTGGGTGACGTTTAAAAGTACTCACAGCATTGGTGAGACTTGACTCAAGCTAAAGGTGGTTAGTTGTTATATTTCATACAATGGGAAAACTGCCAGGTTTTGGTTCCTTGAGCAGTGTTTGGTGTAAATTCTCTTACTCGGAGGTGCTTTTCAAATCTGTGAAAATCCTCATCTGGAAACAGCAGATGGTCTGTCTGATGGTCCTGGTTTTGTTTCTTGATCAGTTTTTAAAGTTCTCTCTAATTAACTTTGGTCTTTCCTCCTCCATCTAGTCATCTTGTTTCACTGGTCAACCACACTCTGCCAACGTGGTCAAAAATCACTGCAAAATCAAACAATTCGAAACAGCTAGACCCTTTTTCACAGTGGCTATTTTGAAAATAGAAAGGTAAACAAATGTGCTTTTAAGTACAATTAACAATTAAGTCAGGCACTGGACCTTAACAGAGTTTGAGTCAAAATACTGCTGTAAATGATGTAATGTAGTCACAAGTATGCGTTTATGGAGTATTGTGCAATAGCTTCAATACAACTCAGCCAATGATAATCGAGGACCGGCGATATCTGTTTAGTAATGTTGGTTTGCCTGCATTATTGTCGCGTGGCAACGGCAAACATCACCATTGACAGTTGAGGCCATAGAGGACAAGCGTCAAGAAACAGACACGTTCATCTCCATTTTCAGTTGTCTCGAGTTGATTTGCACACAGTGCGTTGAACCCCGGAGGACACCCACCTGGCTCCGCCCCCTCTGACACCTGTTTAGCACCGGAGCCCAGGGTGCTCACTACATGCTTGGCAGCCTCCATCTCCTCATCGGTGGCGCCCGCGCCCCTCCACACAAACAGAGCGTTTGGCGATTTCAACACAAAGACGTCGTTGGTGTTCAGATTGGAGGCGCAAGCTTCAACCTGAGGAAGGACAAGCGCGGCGCAACTGTAAGAGCTGGAGGTCAAAAGGACGCGCAAAAACACATGAAGCCGTTGCACCAGGAGACGGCTCACCTCTACAGCCCGGGTAGCACGGGAGGAGCTCTGCCGGATGTGGAAGAGGCGGGTGCTGCCGGCCTGCGACTGTCCGCCTTTACGCGAGGTTCCTCCGCTGTTGATGATCATGGGTTTGCCCTGGAACAGGCTCATCAGGTGGGGAGGCTCTTGGCCCTGGGTCACTCTCACCTGAGGATGGTTCATTAAAATGAAGTGAAAGAAAAATAATCAATATCTAAATTCATCTGCTGTAGCAACTGAGGGTTTCGATTATTACAACAGAATATCATGCAGTCCTGCAATAAATTCTCCCTTCAGGAGGCGTTTTAGTATAGGAGGTTTTTTTTTTATTGAATCTGTTTGAGAGAGGTGTTGACATATATTTGTTTTTCTAATTGGAACCTTAATCTGTGATGCTGTTCAACTGTACTGGGTTACACTGAGAGGTGAACCTAATGATCTGGCACCCTAATGCATGTGAGTGGGATGACCAAAATATTAGGGACACCTCTCAGTAAAACCAAGTACAGTTCAGCAGCATCACAAACTAGAGTCCCAGTAACAATCATTAGCATCTGTGAACACGTCCCTGAAACAGATTAAATAAAAATTCAACAAAAAACTCCTGAATGGCGAATTTAATGCAGGGCTGTTGAATTACATTCTGTGGTAAACATATGGTGGCCATAATGTTATGATCGGTGCTATCCAGCAATCTATGTGAAGAGTGACACATTAATGATACTATGGGTTTTATGCTAACTAATTATGCCAATAGATTAGCTTTTTAGCAAGTATGAATGTGTAACAGGTTTTCCTGATCATGACTGCACGAATTCTGTGGTTTTGTGTTTGAGTGTAATTCTCCTGCATAGTGAGGCAGCAACTCCATTAAGTATGATCAGAAAATCAAGTAGCAGACTCTAATCATATCAATGCATTCAGTTAAAGGACAGATATGTGTGAAAACTGTTTTGAGCTATAATGTAACTTTGAGATGACTCGTTCAAACACTGATGTGACACACAAACTAATTATGTTGCAAGACTGCGCATTTTCAAACAGCAAATAATGTTTTCAAAGAGACTGCAGCCTTGTATTTCAGCAAGTGACGTTCCATCCTTTGTTGGCGAGTTATAGCTGTTAAGATGTGAAAGATGGAAATCCCATTGTTGTTAAATGGTGTGGGATCAAAATTAAAATTTGAGGAACACTGCCTCCTGCTGGTGATTCATGGTGTTCTGTTTTTCATGGCAGAAGTATTCAGTTACTACTGATACCATTGGGTTTTATCAACAACTGAGTAAATGGACCCTCATCAGCACTGCAGGGCAACTTCACTTGGTGTTTCCCACAATATTCACGTTTGTCTCATCACATTTACAGCAGTGGTGATCACTGCTGTTCACAGTTTCTGTCTGTTGTGAGCAAATTTGTTAAGCGGGTTCACATGTTCTTGCGTCGGAATGTCTGGTTTAGGTCTTGGTGTTGAAACAATGGCAGGAACTTTTTATGCAAATACAATGGCCCTCTTCTCTTATTCAAAAACTACAACTTATGCAGACATCCACGGATAATTTTTAAAGATATTTTCTTATATTTATTTCCTCCACCAAGGAGGTTATTTGTTCCCCCATATCTGTCTGTTTGTTTGTTAAAAAATAACTACCGGTCCAAATTTCACCAAACTTAGAGGAGTGGAGCATGAGTGAAGGAGTAGCCAATCGAATTTAGCATCAACCTCAGCAAGAACCTGCTCTTTTTTTTAACATTAGCATTGATGGGGGTCTGCCCTCTCTGAGTGCCCTTCTGTCTGTGGGATTAAGTGTAAAAACAGGTTGGTCAGGCTGTTTTTACATGAAACTTGGTGAGGGTATGCACTCTTTAGAGTCTAGCTGTTTATGTTAAATTATTAAGGCACAGCCATGCATGACTTTTATGTAGTTAATTAAGTGCATATTATCCTTAAAACCAATCAAAACCAAATAATTTTACAACAGCATTGGGGTTAATTTTTTCTTTTTTTTTTTAACTTGGTTTATTATGTGACATAGCTGTGAAGCCAACAGGTACTAACCTGAACCGGGGAGCCTCCCATTGAGTCATCCAGCAACACCGTGAGATAAGCGGAGGCAGTCAGCTCATCCTGTGAGGACTTCAGCCCCTGCCTGACAAAGTAACACACATAGTCACAATAGTTTCCCGTGAATAAGGTCATTTTATGGTGTGTTATGTGAGCCGGGCCTGGTTGTGGCAGTGTCACTGGTATGTGTGACTGCAGCTTCTGCCTCATACTCTCTTACAGCAATATCAGAGTGCAAACATGTTTACTGCACGATATGACAGAATGTTCGAAATGCCAAGCTAACATCTCACATTAGTCACACACACACACACACATGCGCACACATTTACCAGGTGTATATGATGTGCTGCTCCCGGCTGCCTTGCTTGTAGCTGTAGAGGATGAGGTAACAGTCTCCACCGTAGAAGTGACCATGAGAGGAAGGATCCAGGAGCACCTTATCACCGTTCTCAACACGCCAGATCTAAAAAGCCAGATCACAGATGTTTTACAACAATTCACCTTCCACAGTTTTATTTGAGCTTTAATTTTCACAATTTAGTGCACACTCTTACCTTCATCTTGCCTTTGCCGTCATCCACCATACCGTGCTGAGCTGCCATGGCCTTGTTTGAGTGAAGGGTGGACGCATCAAAGGGCACCTGCTCCACTCTGGCAATGCTGCCGATGCAGTAGGCCTTCCTTGGGCCGGTGGTCTCGTCTTTGTCCTTCCAGTCACTGAAGAACTGCTTGAACATGGACGTCTCCGCTCCTGCAGGAAGCACCTGGATCTGCAAGGGAAAAAAACAGGCGGGGGGGGGGGGTGTTATCCTGCGTTTAATATACCCTCTTGACAGCCGACATGAAATCATATGAGTGACTTTTACATTCGTGCGTGCATGCATGCGTGTGTGTGTGTGTGTGTACCTGAGTCTTGTTGGAGTACCCCTTCTCTTTGATGAACTGCTGACCCGCTGCCATGGCTGCTTTACGCTCTGACATATTGGCCTTGGCACCTGGATAAAAGGAAAACGAGGAAGAAACAACGGAAAGTTTAACAACGGGGCCTTTACACTCTTTTTGCGACTTCAATAGCGCGGGGCATCACACATGCACTCCACATCCAGCTCAGCCCGGCACCCTCAGGGCAGAAGCGCAGTACACCAGGGTGCAGAAGGGAACGCCTTGGGAAAAGCCCTGATCCCTGCTGCCATAGCTGCCCTAAAAAACATGCCTCATCCAACAGGCCCGAGTGTGGCCTGTGACTGTTGTTAGGCACCGTGAGTCTCCGCTGTACGTCTGTCTGATGGGCACGGCGCTGCGAATAAGATTTCCCCCTATGAGGACAGTGACGTCTGATTTGTTATCGGAAAAGCTGCCGTTCTCAAAAGCATTATGTGATTCGACGGTGCTATTTTGAGAGCACCCATGCATGGATTTCTACCAGCGACCGCAGGATAAATGAGCAGGAAGTAAATTTAGGCAGAAAGTGCGCACAATAATTATTCAGCCTGCTATTTCCATGCGTGAGCAACAACTCTGTGGAATGTCTACGCAACTATACCATTTTCTGCTTCTTTTTTTTTTTGTTTTTATGCAATCTGGAAGCTTGTCAGCACCTTTCCATACGAATATGTTCCTGTCCACTCCATTGTCCAGAATGTAACACTCCTCAGGGGACAACATGGCCTGTTTGAAAGGACTGGATGGGGCCACCGCTGACAGCTTCATGGAGCCTGATGCATCAGAGATCTGTAAGAAAGAGGAATGTTATCTGCTGCCAGCTCTGTTTTCTATACATAAATTAGGATGGATTTGTTCACTGTCCCCAGAACAACATTTTGGTGACAATATCAAAATTTGCAAACTGCTAAAAAAGGGAAAATGTCTTTTTTTTATACACACAGAATGTAGAATTTGTCGTTTTCACCACATTTGAAGACTATCATTTCAGCATGCTCAGATTTCCTGTGACCGGCAGCCTGCTTTTACAAAATCATTTGAATAGTCAGTGATTCATAAATGAAGAATGGATAATGTGGGCATGTTTGCAGTTTAGGCTGGATCCGGGCTATAATAAAATAAGTGTGCTTTTAAAAATCATATCCAGGTGGAGTCACGTTTCTTTTTACAGCAAATTTGGAAAAAAAAAATGTTGGCCAAAGTGCTTGATATAGTGATTGGATAAAAACTTTATATCAGCAGAAGTGAAGTAAAACTCGGCAACAAAGCAAAAGAGCCAAAAAACACATCATAATGTTGATTTATAAGCTACGTAGAAGAAATGGGTGTTTAGTCAGGTTTTGAATAAATCAATGAGGGAGAAAATCAAAAGTAAAGACACTATTCCACCGTGAAGATCGAGCCCCTGAAAATGCACGTTAGGTTTTTCGCGGGCTGTGTGATATGGATCAACTGAGATCCGAGAGGTGAGCAGCTAGAATAGGTGAATGAATGGCAAGATTTTGGCCCACAATCATCCTGCTTAGTGGTGAATCAAATTAGTTATTTTCACCCAGAAGTCAAGGTTCGATGAATAAACTCAGCTGTTGCTCACCATGTAGAGGGCTCCCTTCTTCCTGTTGGAGGTATCCGCCTTGTCATCATCTGGAGTTCCTGGGGCGATGGCGCCTTTGGGCCCCAAAACCTGCACAACCAAAAAAAAATGAACCACTTTGCTCCTGTTTTTGTCACAATTAGCACAAACTTTGTGTGTGTGTGTGTGTGTGTGTGTGTGTGTGTGTGTGTGTGTTTTTGCTGCCGCCGCCCCACTTCCTGGTTTCCATCAGCTTAAACTCACTCAAGGGAGGATGTGTTGCTATGTGGGCAAATCCACCCAAACACACACACACACACACACACACACACACACACACAAGTTGATTAGGCACCAATGGCCTAAAACGATGAGAGAGCGATTAAGGGGCATTTGTGGAAGAATTAGGGTTTTTTTGGGGGGGGGGGTTTGTTTTGTTTTGTTTTGTTTTGTTTTTTTTAAGACGACCCTAATGAAATTACGGCGAGCCAAAGGGGATCTCGAATTAAACGAGGGCTTCCTCACGAGAGCCCGGCGGCCGCTAGGGAACCCCGGAGGGGAACAACCTGGCGTCCTCCTGTCAAGGGCTTCCTCCAGCCTCTCCAAGAGCGAACGCGGTGACGGATGGAAACGTCCTCGCTGACACTTTCCCTCGCAGGAACTCATAACCGTCTGACTGTCTCCCGCCGCCTTTCTTTTCTTTCCTTTTACTTTTTTTTTTCTTCTTCTTCTTTTAATGGCTGTTCTGACGCTCCCCACGGTGGAATACCGTCCAAATAAGTCAGAGGTTGCACTAACAGTCTGTTTCACTCTTGCCTTTTTTTTTTTTTTTAACGGCTCATAAGTACTTTCGATCCAGCTGGAAAGCTGGAAGAAGAAAAAGAGAATAACCTTGAAAAATTGTTTCATTATTCCGAAATTTACATTGGTTTTTTTTTATTTTTTTGTTTGGTTTTTTTGCTTTTCATGACAAACTTTTTTCACTTTTCCTTTTTTTGCACCAGCGACTGCCGGCGACTGAACTTCCGGCGCTGCAGTTCAGATGAAAACTGGGCTGGCGTTCCAGAACTTTCCGTTATCTTTAAGGTCCTCACGCACCGTATCGGACCACCGCACTTTAAAGCCGCGCCTTTAATATGGGTGCGCAGTCATGGTGGCTTTCTACTGATATTCAGCCGGGTTGTACATTTTTTTAATCAGTCTGATGATTTTAGCCGATAACCACTCCAGTAATGAGCGCGCCAGATCTCCATCCTAATCCCACACAGAAGAATTTCATTGATGAGAGTCTGATAATACGACCCAGCGGGACAGTTTTACCCAAAAAATAGTTTGTTTTAAAGTTTTTTTTTGAGGGTCCAAATCCATAATCTGGCTCCCAGCTCGCTTTGGAGGTTTTAAAATTAAACTCTGAACTGAGTTTGAGCCCTTAAAGGAGCAAATTTAAGGGTATAAGGGGGGCGCTCACGGGTCCTCCGACAAAATCTTCAAAACTTGCAGACTTAATAGGAGTTAGAATGTTTTTTTTTTTCTTTCTTTCTGCCTCTGTTCCTCTGTCTTCAAGGCACAGTCCAACTTCAAGGAGGGCCCAGAACGGCGCAAGCGAAAAACGGCCGTGGCTAGGAAGAAAAAGGCGGCACCGACGCTGGCGACAAAACAGAAAAAGGTTACGATGTCGACGAGACTCCGGAAAAAACAGGGGGGGATAAAAAAAATTAAAAAATAAAAAAAAAAACCAGGTAAACAGAAAACGGCGGGCCCCTCCCCTAACGAGCTTCCTGGCGAACAGATGAGCAGATATTCAACTCCGGCAACCAGCTGAGAGTAAACCAACCACCTCTAGCAGCGGTTCCCGGTTGTCCATTGCGGCTTTATTGCGCCGTTTTCAGGCAAAAGAACCAAAAAATCCTTCGCCATGCAACAAAAAATGTATAGATGAAGGTGCGAAACATGGGATTTTCCGACCTAGAGCTGAGGCAAAACTTTGGGATGAGGTGTACAGTCGTTCCCGAAGTCGTGCCAGCTGGTTGAGGGATCTATTATTGGCTCAGACCAAGTCGTCCCCCTGGATCGTGCCCGTTGCAATCGCTTTCGCACAGACTCGCCAAGCCGTGCAAGCCTTCCGCTTGGTCGTTTACGCGGGTCCATTCCTCAGTTTCATTCACAAATGAGACATTTACATCAACCGTCTTCATTCGGTTCGGGCATCTAAACCGGATATACTTGGAGAGGGTCCATGAGTCTGGGCTTCGACCCAGAACCCGGGTCAATACGCGTCAGCCGGCGCGGCGGAAGGTACCGAATAGCGGGCAGGCCGAGAACCCGGACGTCGAATATCGGGAAAAACATCTGAAAGCATCTATCTGGAGAGGAGCGCCAAGACGGTCGGCCAATGAGTGACGGGCTCGGCGCGGTACACGCCAATCAGCCATAACATTATGACCACCGCATATTTACCATAGAAAACAATGCAGCAGCCCTGCAATCAATCCCCCCCGTCAGGAGGAGTTTTGTGCTGGATTTTTATCGGATCTAAGAGAAGTTGACATATTTGATTTGGGACTGTAATTTAACGCATCACATAAAACTCCTGAACGGCTGCTGCATTATATTCTATGGTGAACATGCAGCCGTTTCGAATGTGGACCGTCTGTTTTTTGTTTTTGTTTTTTTACGGGGAATTTGAATGCCGGTTGGATTATTTTGACGTGTCATGGTTAAGCCTTGTAATTGTGTTAGCGGGTCAAATTTGACCACGTGATATATCTCAGCCCAAAATAATAATAAAAAAAAAAAAAAAAAAGTTATCATCCAATATTGTCGTGCACCCCATGTAAATACTGTTTTAAATGTTTTTGGGGTTTTTTTTGGCCCCATAGAGCGTTCATCTTGCAATATACCATTTGTTTTCAGTTAAACAAAAACTGTTTACATTCACTCATGATATTTCCCATAGTGAAGATAATGGGTAAGTATATTATCTGAGTCTAATCAACTGATATTAGAGCGCAGCTATAAAAAAAATTGCTTGTGTTTTTTTGTTTTTTTCTGTAACTTAACATTATTAACTATAGTGACATCTGTGGTGTTATAGGTCAAATTTGACCCGTGGTATAACTCAGCCCGAAATACTTTAAAAAAAACAATAGTTATCATCCAATATTGTTGTTCAGCCCGTGTAAACAACGTTTTAAATGTTTTTGGGGTTTTTTTTTGGCCCCATAGAGCTTTCATCTTACAATATACCATTTGTTTTCAATTGAAAAAAGTACTGTTTACATTCACTCATGATATTTCCCATAGTGAGGATAATGGGTAAGTATATTATCCCATTATCCCATTATAGTCTAATCAACTGATATTAGAGCACACCTATCAAAAAATTCCTTGTGGATTTTTTTTTTTTTTTTTTGTAGCTCAACATTATTAACCATAGTGAAAAAAACAAAAAAACAATAGTAATCATCCAATATTGTCATTCAGCCCGTGTAAACAACGTTTTGAATGTTATTTTTTTTGGCCCCCAGAGACCTTTTATCTTACAATATACCATTCATTTTCAATTAAAAAACTGTTTACATTCACTCATTATATTTCCTATAGTGAAGATAATGGGTAAGTATATTATCTGATATACTATCAGAATATTAGAGCACACCTATCAAAAAATTGTTTGTCTTTTTTTTTTTTTTGTGGAACTTAACATTATTAACTATCGTGACATCTGCGGTGTTACGGGTCAAATTTGAGATGCTGTGTGTCGTAGGTTAACGGGAGGAGCAGCGGTTAACGTAAGCAGATTATTAGTTATGATTAGTTGGCACTAGTTTTGGTCTAGTTGGCACTAGACCAAAAGAAAACAGAGCAACACAACAAAAAGAGTATCAATAAACGACACGTCACATTTGATATACCGCTAATTTCCTGTCTCATTTTTTTCAAGTTTACCTACCTTAATCAAAAGCTGTGAGTGAATTAACAAGAAATGTTTTTTTTTAAATCAGTAAACAAGAAATCAACGTATTGATACAGTTAAAATCGTGATATTTTACACGTTCCTAGATGCATTCATCCAGAATTATGATGATTATTGGAATAATATTTTTTGGCTGACAGCTATGGAGAGACGGGAAGGTTCACAAGCGCAGTCTGGCGCCGTCACCACAGGAAGCAGGAAGCGCCGTTGCCGCGGCGATACGCAGCAAACCCAATATGGTCACACAGGTTGTGGATGGCACACACACACACGCACACACACACACACACACACACACAGGCACACTCACGTCGGCGCACACTTCGTGACATCATTGTCGCCGTCGTCGTCAGAGGCCCGTCAAAGCATGAAAGCCGCGCCAGTGACCTTTCGTGACGCCGCCATCAAAGGCGACCTCAAGGCCGGCGGCGTCTCCATGACGTCACACAGTCCATCTACGGCAGCGGCGGCGCTGATAACGAACGCCGATAACGAACGCCGGCGGGCGCGGAAAACGTTTTTTTTTTTGTCCCCCGTAATGTGTTCGCAGCGCCAAGCCCGAAAATAATGAGACGGGCTGTCTTAGAAACCTTTTCAAGCTTAAGTCACACAAAAAGATTTTAAATCTGTAAATGCGTTTGCCAAATTGGATTTTATTACATTTTTATTTTTTATTTTTTTATTTTTTTGGCTATGATGGAGCTAATTCATAAATGTGTATAATGTCGGCGCTCTACTTTGTTGCATACGGTTCACAGACGTGGTTCTGCTGTCATTCCTGAAATCCAGCGATCAGCCATAACATTATGACCGCTGCATGGTCACCATAGACTATAATGCAACAGCCCTGCAATATTAATTTTTTTTATTAAATCTGTCTGAGAGAGGTGTTGGAACTGTGCTGGGTTATACTGAGAGGTGACCCTAAAAAATTTTGTCACCCTAAATTGCATATGAGTGGGATGCCCAAAATATTAGGGACGCCTCTCATCAGCATAACCCAGCACAGCCCAACAGCGTCGCAAACTGCAGCCCCAATAACAATCATTCAAATATGTCAACACCTCAAATGGACTCGATTAAAAAGAAAACAAAAAAAAAAACAACAAAATAAAACTCCTCCTGAAGAATTCATAGCAG